>KZ807172.1:378308-391681 GCA_000696205.2 Oncopeltus fasciatus | reverse complement strand
TTATATTTACACTACAAAAATTAAAAATCAAATTTTTATTTTTATATATTGTCATTTACTAGTTTGGATGTATTGCTTGCTGGTGTAATGTTATAGGTTGGTACTACATGATCCTTACTGCACAGTTTTTCTTTTTTCTTAAGCGCATATTATTGAATTCTTTTGAAGAGATTTATAGACAATGGCTGAATTGTAAGTTTAATTTCTTATTAATATTACTTAATAATTTTATTATTGGGTTACTTTAAAAGTAAAATTAATTAAGAAAGTGTTTCTTCTTTCTCTTAGTAATTTTTTAGACTATTTAATTAATTGATTTCTAAGTGGTTCCATCTTCAATATATTTGAGACTTTCATGTTCTATACAAAAAGTGACCAATAAGTTCACATAAATATTATTCATATGCTTGTATTATAAGCTTATATCAATAAATAGTGAAATAAGTGCATTTATTGTGTAAAATTAATGTGGGATTTAATACCTCAACAAATACAATATTTAGTGAAATAAGTTTTTGTTAGAGACTTATTAACTTCATTGTAAAAAATAAAAATATTGATTCTTTATTGGAAGGGCTAGTATTTCTTGATAAATATTAGTAAAATTCATAATTTGCTAACTATATTAAAATGTGAAGAAAAATTCCAAATTGTTAAACATCTTGTTCAAATCATGGCCAGTAATAATATTTTGATTCTTAATTTATGTAACTAATTTTTTTAATTTAACAAGTCATTGCTAAATTAAAATTTTATGTGAAGTTTGTTATCCCAGATAAGATTTTAACTAACATAGTAGCAGGGATCAATACACATTGAACCAATTTCTTTGGCACAAAACGTTTATGCTTTAGTGTAGTATTTTCAGTAGTATTTGAAACTTACAATTACCGAATACATAATTTCCTTATTAAATTTAAAGCACTAGGCTTACAATTTCCAAGCCTAAGTGATGTTTCAATACCAATATCAGAGCAATGATTTGAGTGATTCTTCTGAAACTCAATGACAATATTAAGCAAATATTCTTTCCTTTTTTATCCCTTTCTTTACTAATCCTTGAAACTATAACGATATCTATTAATTAATTTTTAGTGGTACAGACTATTAACTTAATAGATTTTTTTTGTATCCCATGAAGAAAATAATATTAGTACTAGGGAAAAAAATTAAGAAATTTGTTAGAGAGCTGAATCTAGATTTTGATTCATTTATTTCCATGGCAGCTCCCCCTGGATGTCTCAAACTTTGTCTTGGTGGAGGGGCAGACTATTGTACTCATATTGTAAATATCCTTTACAACAAATATTTTTCCAATAAAAAGTATTAGAAACAGTGACAATAGAAATATATTGTTGTGAGGTTTAAGCTTTGAAACAAACTGTAATGTATAAAATAAGAAAAGTAAAAATTCATTTAAACATTGCTGTTTGACTTTTCAAAGAATTTATTTATCTGCCTATATCAGAAAATGTACAATGTTTTATGAAGAGCTGACAGGGGGTAGTGCATCTAGCGGCAGTGAGCCTTGTCAGTTGTGGCTGTAGCATTGAAATATCAGCTCCTTCAGGAAGGTTAAGAAAAGCAAGGTTAAAGCCATCTTGACTCAGAAAAAAAAAAACATTTTTTTATGTATCTGTACACTATACATTGTGTTTCTTTAAAATAACTGAAGTAATTTTGATGAAAATTAGAATGTAAGTTATACCTGATATCTACTTTCACACGTACTTGTTCCAACAATTCTGTAAGGGGGTAAAATCAATTGTTACACATTCAAAATTGTTAAAAGATCCAAACATTTTCTTACACCAGTTGACCCGGGTTTTTAGAAGATTCCTCTATAGGCGATTAAGATATTCATATGGATAACATAATACAATTTTATAAATTTTTAGCACCTCCTATATAGAATTGGTTTAGCACCATAAGTTGTGTATGTTACAAAAATAGAGAATCAGAGTTAAACTGGGAAGGGTGAAAAAAGGGAAGGCTTCAACTGATATGGTTTTCAATTGGTTGGTCACACTACTAAATAATATTGGGTCTAGGCTGCCTCCAGAAGCCTCCACTAGTTGGCTCGGCCTTATACAGCAGCTCTCCTGTTGCAGGTTTTGTGTACCTGCACTTTCAGTATCAGCTCACCTCTCGTTTGGCCTGCCAACTCGTTTTTGTTCTTGAATCTTGTCTGTTTGCACCTTTTTCATCTCAGCATTCTCAATAGTCCCACCCAGTGTATTCTCCCAGTCCTTATAAACCTTGCAGCGTCAATATTATTATAGAGCCAATAATGCTAGATGTGCTTTCACCTTTTCCACGTGTTTCGCTCTCGAAGGGAACCAAAAACCCCCCTCAGTATTGTTCTCTCAAATGAAATTCTCTTTATAAGAAGTTTAACTTAATCTGCTTTGGTGATGGCCCAGGCTTCAGTTCTATAAGTCAGGAATGGATGGATCTTTCAAGGGTTTATCTTGGTCCCGTTTGTAAGTCTGTAATAACCCTAGTTAACAATCCTAATCCATTCAAAAAAAANATATGATTACATACTTGTATTTTATAATAAATATAAAAATTATATTTCCTCCCCAACAAATTCCCCAATGAGCACTACAAAATAAATAACTCTATAATGTGCTTGCCTAGTCGGTTGCCAGAAAATGTTTCAAGCAGGCCTTTTGGAAGAATGAAGATCCCTTACCGAGGGGGATGAGAATAATTTCTGGTTCCTCACACCTCACTATGAGTCTGACCTCCAAGTATGATATTGTCTTGTACTCGGAGGAGTTAAAATTGCTAGCTATTTATTAGACTCTCGTTTGGCAAAGGGCCACTACCTGACATTCAAATCATGATATACTTAACCACAAGTATCATCATGATTTAAACAACAGTATTTTATTTATTGATCTTAAATGGGATATTTTATTGCCTTATCACAGACATAATTTATTTGTTATGGAAAATATAATATTTTATCAGGATTTAGTAATTTATACTTCATGTTATTTTCTCATTGTATTTCAAGGTTATTATAAATATAATATTAGGTGTATGTTTTGATCTTCATTTTGTAATTATATTTATTTCATTATTATTTATTTTTATTTTACATTTTTTGCAATAATTAGAGTTTTTTAAATTAGTAAACTAAGTATATTTATAGTATTCTTCCTAAAAGATGATGTATTAAAAGCAGTGTCATCAACAAACTCTGTCATGAGAAACTTTTAAGGATGAATACTGTCTTCTTTTATACTGTTCTTTGTCTCATGTTGATTGGTACATTTAGCACATTTCATAATAATGTGGTCAATAATGTGAGGTCTAGAGATTGTTGAAATGCCATGTCCTGATTCGAGATAATCGTAGTTATCTTAAGAATTGGAAACTTTTGTGGCAGCATGTGTATCAAACCATAGTGTGTCTACTAATTTTTTTCTCTTTTTTTTTATAACTTTTATTTACATATTACATTATGTTAAAAATAAATAAAAACATTTTGTAATTTGATATAATTTAATTTTTATGAGCTTTTTATGCAAATCTGGGAGTGGCTTTTGGGACTCAGAAGAGTATTTGGTAAATTTTGGTTTGAGATTAGCCATACATATGCATTGCTGAAGGTTTATGGTAAAGGAGTGTACAGCATCATCTAAATCGTCAGAGGTTTTCAGAGATAGCGTGTAATAATTAAATGTATAATATAAGGTATTATAATAATATATTCATATTTTAATATACATGCTTATTTGATGTTTTTGTTGCTATTATATGTCTGAGCCTGATTACATGATCATGTTGGTAAGTGTTTGTTGTGTGTGCTGTATGTAGAAATATGAGTTTTGTCTTTAGCATTTAACTTATTGATATTTAGTCAATGGGGGAAATTCTCACTTAAGTTATCCACCCTTAAATAAAAATATATTTTATCTCAGATATTTCTTATTTTTACTATTGTTGTTATTTAAAGAAATGTTTTTATTATACTATTTTATTTAGGTTTGTTGCAGTCTGTTACATTTTGCTTATCTTAATTGTGAGGCACATATTAAAAGACTATGAATGGGTTGAGAGATTTACGTTTGCAGAAATGATAATTCTGCTAATTGTATATTTTATTGTCCATATTCTACGTTTGATGAATTTTGCATTTTTGCCTCTATGGATTATAGATAATATTTAGGAAAATAATAAACATCAACTGAAAGTAAGCATTAAAGGAAAATGTATTGTTCAATAAACTATTCAGTTAATATATACATATATTACTTAATTAAAAAAGTTTAATCTTTCTTGTTACAGAATGGCAATATCTAAAACCTGAAGAATGGTGCAAAAAATAAATAAATGTGGTTATATTATTGCCAATTATTCTTTATGTAACATTTATCTATGTCGTAACCGATTAATTGTTATCTTCATCTGTAATTATTTTAGAAACATTTTTCACTAAGTACCATGTACTTAAATGNAAATATATATTCATCTTTTTTATCTTAATTAAATTTTCTATATTAAGAGAATCATGATGAGGACGTTGGTTGGGTCATTTTGGTGACAAATGGGTCAAAGAGATTTGAATAGAGTGATGAGAGAACGAAATTTGGAGAAGAAAGAGTGCAGTGTAAGGTGTAGAGATACTTTGATAAAAGTGGAATCAGGACATTAGAGATAGCTGGTTGCTCTCTCCTGGTAGGGGGATGCCATTGTGTTTGTGGCTTGTCTTGTCTGGGTTATATTTTCCATATTGGGTGGATCCAGCCAAACTTTTGATTCATTGCTGCCTTCATGATTATTTTATTTTGATTTTTCTTAAACTTATTTGATAAGTGATAACTCAAAAACTGTTAAAGAAAAAAAAGCTTTTTGCAAATTAAAAATGTTGAAAATTATATTATCTTTCAAAAAAGTGAATATATGATTAACACCAGGGGCTTGGCTAAGGGCATTTATTTTGGTAATGAAAGCCTGGCTCTGCAGGTTTGAGTACCACCTAGGGCAAGCTTTTGTTGAGAAATAAAAGCTTGACTTATGGTTTACAATAGGAGGTGCCTATTGTATAGATAGATACCTATTGTATATATTTTGTGGTATGAATGTTCTATCCCTGTTCAATCTATCAAATGAATTCATTAAAGAAGTTGTTTAATTAATTACATATTTATCAAAATAATGTAATAACTAAGTTATTAAATCTAAAAATTGCTCTTGAATTTGCTGGGAGCTTAAATTTCTTTAGCCTTGATCTATTGGATACTCTATAGCTTTTTGCTGCTTCCCCAGAAAAAGGTGTGAGAATATATATTTCTGCAGGAGTTCAGTAAAATCTTTGAATCACTTCATAACATAATAGCAAGGCTATAATGTTTATTTTCAAAATTTTTCTTACAAAAATAAAATTTTCAATCAAAATCAATGCTTTTTAGCAAATTAAAAATGCATTGGCATACTCTCAATGTGACTGCAATGGCAATGCAGGTAAAGCCCCACAGTGGTCAGGATTTAAAAAAAAAACGTAGCTTCCAGAGCCAAGGGTGTTAAGATTAATGTTGTAAACTATTGATTTCCTATGGATTGAAGTTAAATAGGACAGAGTGCCTATCAGTAGGAAAAAATAGTAGAGGGAATGTATGCATTTTTGAAAGGTCCGGAAAATTCAGGAAAAAAATGTAAATTTAAATAAATATTTGTCAATGTATCAATTGAATAATAATAAGCTTAATGACACAATAGCTGCATAAACTAAGCAGATTTTTCATCTTTCATTAAATATATACACAGATAATCAAAAGAACTGATGAATAATTTGATTTTATAAGCTAGGACAATGAGTATGAAAGATAAGATTATTAAGGCCAGCTCTAGTCCATCCAAATAGGAAGAGTGGGGTTTTCTTAACCTTTAATGTTATATTTGTAAATATATTCCTTAATAAAAAAATTTTCTTAAAAATGTTTTAGAATATATATGTTAGAAGTTCATTTTCTATGTCTGAATACATGTGATCAGGTAGCATGAAACTTTTCATAAAACTAATAACAATGAAGATATTACAATTATAAATTTTTGCCTTTCTCTAAGCCCAAACTCCCATTCATCCAATATAAACCAAAAGTGAATTATTTGCTATTGAAAGCTTAAGTATTAGAAATTGGGCTCCTATATTTTAAAAAGAAGTGGCCTGCCCAACCTTTGAACATACACTCTTATATATTTTACTCAACATGAACTTTATATGGAAATGTTATAAAATATAAATGTCAGAAAAGTATATTTTACACCTATTCAGTTCTATAATTTTATTTGTAATTCTTACAATAACAAAGATTTTTATATTTTTCAATTGAGTAAATTACTTCTTTAATCTTAAATGCCAGAAAAAGCAAGAGTGTAAAATATGAGATTGTTATGCCTGGCTTTGGAATGCTCTGAAGATAAAAGTGGGGGAAGCTCACATTTTATAAAAATGTTTCAGAGTATAAATGTTGGAAAATTAAATTTTAAACTAATCTAAAACTGAAAAAAAATCTGTAACACTAATTATGATGTAGTTTATAAATAAATTTATCAATAAAGTTTATAAATTTTTTTCATTTCTAAAATCCCTTTTTCATTCATCTGATTTTACCCAAAAATGAACTTATTCAACCATTTATAATAGCAAGCCTAAATACCAAATTTGGTTAGTGTATTTTAAAAAGAAAGGGGCCCCTCCAACCATCAAGGCTACATTATTAAATATTTTTGATAATATGAATTTTGTAAAAATGATAATGAATATAAATATTATTAAATTACTTGGAAGCAATAAGAAAAACCAATTGTTGGCACAATGAGTATTTATTTTTACTTTTTTAACGGCTGAGCACTTTCAAATCTCATTCTCCTCAGCCACACCAAATTCAGGGTCACTCCCACTTCACCGTCAACCTGCTCATATATGTATGTATGTATGTATANCTCGCATATAATAACAACAGGAGGAAGAAAGAGAAATTCCAACCTGTTCCCCCAACTCTTCATCCTGATGATGGAACTTGGGTTCAAACCGATGACGGGAATTTGGAAGTAATGACTTAACATCTTGGACAAACATATATACCTCATCCCAATCCTGATGACCATTCCAAATCTATTGAAACCAAAATATTTCTAATTGCCCCTCTTCCCATTTCCCTTCCTCCAAATCCAAATGCCGTTAATCCCTCAATGTTAAATATCTAATTTCCCCAGCACAAATTCCCATGGCCATGATCTTATTACCAATCATATACTTTGCCAACTGCCTAAAAAAGCAATTATTTTCATAACCTTTCTATTGAAAGGTATTCAATTAGTATTTTCCTTACCACAGACTTCCTTCTTCTCTGGAAACTCTACTATCATCCTTTTCCCTAAACCTAGATAACCTCTTTAACTTCCCTCTTCCTACCGCCTTTTGCCTCAATTCCACGAAGCTTTTTCCTAACCAGCAGTTTGGGTTTAAAAATAGACACTTCACAGTTTAACAAAGTCTCTGAGTTGTAGATCGCATCATCCACTCACTTATGCATAAGGAATATTTGCTCCTCAGCCTTCCTTGATGTAACTCAAGCAATCGGGTTTGGCATAGGGGCTTGTTCTTTAAACTCAAGATAGATACCCAGTATCTATCAGACTTCCAAGTCTGACACGGACTGGAGTATTCTGACCTAAACTTTGTGGAAGCGTCCTTGGTCCTGTCTTTTTCATTTCTAACATTCCAACACATATAGATACACTCTTGGGATCGTATGTCAATGGCACAATCATACTTTCTTGCCACTTTAATCCTCACACTGCCTCAGATAGTCTTAAATCCTACCTTAATTCTATTTACCTGTAGTCGAATAGCTGGTGAATGATTCTAAATGATAATAAGTTTGTTAATGTCACTTTTACACTCCATAGAGGACAATATCAACCAGTGCTCCTTAACAACGTTCCTCTTCCTTCATATCTACTGTCTGCTACCTTGGCTTCCAACTTGACCGTAATCTGACTTGGAAGACTCACTGACAGACAAAGAGGCAAGAACTGAACATCTGGCACCTGCTTTGGATAGCTGCACAGAATGTTGAGTCACAAGTTCAAATTAACTATAGAAAATAAACTTACCCTCAACTAGACATTAATTAGACCAATTGGATGCACATCATCGAATTGTGAGGCACAGCAAAACCATCAAACATAAGGCGTATCCAGGGGTTCCAGTCAAAAGTCCTTCGTACCATTCCTTTCATTTTGTCAAATTTCATGCTAACCTCCAAGGACATCCCAATCCTCAAGGCTTTTCCCAGGTATCCCTATTAGCTTCCCAGAGGCCTCAAGAGGAGGTGGCCAAGAAACTTACGGCAGCCAGCATAATGATATTTGCTAAGGGAGTGAATGCAATGGCATTTTTCTCCCTACTCAATCACCTTGGGCTAGGAGAAGACAGGTGTATGAAAGTCTATTACGGGATAATCTGGGCTCCTCTCTGAAGACTGTTAATTCCCTGGGATAGATGAGAAAGGAAAAAATATACCTCGTCAACAAATTATTTAATGTTGTTGAACAAAAAATAAAATAAAAAAGAAATATTAATTCTGATAATTATAAGAATCTAAAACTCATTGCAGAAGAAGGGGACTATAATATTTTTAAATTACTAATCAATATTTTTTTTATATAACCCTTATTTACATATTACATTCTGTTAAAAATAAATAACAACATTTTGTAATTTGATAACAATGAATAATAGAAAAAAATGACATTAATGAAAGCCACATGCGGAGACGAGGTGACCAGTGACATCACTCTCAAATTATTTACAGACTATGTCCCCAGGAGGTCGCGGGGCCATCGTCGTTTGAGCCCACGGGGAGGGTTGTAGGGGCTGGAGTTGGAAGAGAGGTCTGTGCTAGTGGATTAGGATGGAATGGCAGTTTACTGTGGAAAAGGCTGAAGTGGCAAGAAATTAGATCCTGAACAAAAGGAATATTAAAATCGTGGTGAAGAGAGGAATTAGATACGTAATAGGGAGCATTTGCAGTTATTCGGAGGGTTTTGGATTGAAAGGACTGGATTCGTTGGATGTTGGAAGGCTTGGCGGCACCCCAGATTTCTACTCCGTAAGTCCAGATTGGTCGTAATAAGTCTTTGTAGAGCCTCAGTTTGTTTTTAATCGTAAGATTGGAGTTCTTATTCATGAGTCTGTATAGAAGTCCATATCGTCGATTAAGTTCTTGTCTTTTAATTTTAGTGTGTTCGCCCCATGTATGTCGTGAGTCAAGATGGAACCCAAGGTAACGAACTGAATTTAAATGTGGTAAAGGAATATTGTTAAATTTCACAATTACAGGGAAGTCTTTTTTCCATAGTTGGAAATTTACTTGAACTCATTTTGCTTCATTGATTTTTATTCTCCATTTGCCACACCATTGTTTGATTTTTTCGAGGTGATCTTGTAGGTCTTTAGAAGCAGTTTTAGGATTGGGATGAGAGGATAGGATAGCTTTGTTGTCCGCAAATAGAGCTAAGAGTGTACTTGGATGTGTAGGAATGTCAGTAGTGTACATGATAATTGGATAGGTCCAAGCACACTACCTTGAGGAACTCCCGCTTCCACTTGGTAGAAATCGGAGTAATCTAATCCTTGCCGAACCCTAAAGAAACGGTTGGATAAGTAAGACTTAAGGATAAGGTAAGTGTTACTAGGAAGTATGGATTTCAGTTTAAACAGAAGACCATTGTGCCAGACTCTATCAAATGCTTGGAAAACATCCAACAAAGCTTCTGGGCAGTACTCTTTGCGTTCAAGGGAAGAGGAAATGTTGTCTACGATGCGAAACACCTGCTGGACAGTAGAATGCTTACGTCGGAAGCCAAACTGGTGATTTGTGAGGATATTGTAGGGTTCAATGGAAGGCATCATTCGTTTTAACAGAATTTTTTTTTTAAACCTTAGAAAGTGAAAGAAGGAGACTTATAGGACGGTATGCAGAAGAATTATGTGGTGGTTTTCCTGGTTTAGGAAATAATATTATGCCGGTATATTTCCAGAGGAGTGGGAAGTGCTACTCAAAATTATTCAGAAGATTGGAACAAAAGATCAATAAAAAACATGATTAACTTAGTGTTCATTGATTAGGGTGAAATGGAAGCTTGCTATGGAAAAGTGTGAAGCGGGTGGGGATAAGATTTTAGACGAATGGAATATTAAAGTCGTGATGAAGAGTAGATTTGGATACATAATATGGAGCATTCGCAATTATTCTTAGAACTTAAGATTGAAAGGGTTGTATTCACTGGATGTTGGAAGGTTTAGCGGCACCCCACAGTTCTGTACCATATTTCCGGATTGGTCGTTGTGATGCCTTGTACAGTGTCAGTTTATTCTCTGTCCCACTATTGCTAAAACTCTAGGTCTTTCAACAAACACTTTAACAATTTAAAGAAAGGGGGGAGCAATAGAATTTAACTTTAAAATGGAAAACCCAAAAAGCTTCCCCATAACCAAGATCTTACGCTGTAACTGTGCTGGCGTTGTGAAGTCAGCCGTGGCGTCACGGCCATGGAAATACTAGCTGCCGATTTATCACTGGTGCAACTTTTTATATTAGTTTATTTTTTAACAACTTAATTTATTCTTTTATTTTATTCATGCTTAATTATTTTTCTTTTTATTATTTTTAGTTAATAGATTTTTATTTTGCGACCAGTGATAATTTGGCGGTAACCTTCCATCTTATAAAAGATTGGTTTTGTTTTGTACTTCTCTTAATNTTTTATTCATGCTTAATTTTTTTTCTTTTATTATTTTTAGTTAATATATTTTAATTTGCGGCGAGTGATATATCAGTTGTATCTTTCCATCTGTAAAAGGTTGATTTTTGTGTTCCTCGTGGCCGTTACGTTTAAATTTTTTGTAGTGCTTTTTATTGATATACTGACCATGAACTTTGTTTGTGTTGGTCTCCTCTTTAAGGCTTACGATCTTGTGTTGATATTTTGTGCAAAGTATATTTGATATTTTGTGCAAAATATATTTGATATTTTGTCATAGTTGGGTGATTTATTTAACCTACCCGACCTAGCATTAAATTACTTACAAGACGATAAAAACCTTTTTCCTATTGGTAAATTTGCTTTGTTGGAGGTACAAAAAATAATTGTGGAAGTCAACTACATGACAGCTACATGCCTATCTCATTGAACTTTTGCCTTGGAAAGCTATTAGAAGTTTTAATCAATTCAGTATAATGGGATTGGATTTATTGAAAAGTATCGATAAAAGTGCTAGAATCTAAGAAATTGATCTTTTCTTACCAAGTAGGCTTTTCTCAATATGGAAATAACACACTAGACCAGTATGGATTAGTCAAATCGCGTCTATAGACAAAAATCTTGCCTCAGCAATTTTAAAAATACATCAAAAACAATTGCGATCTATATTGGAAATTTAACCATTTCTCCAACTTCACTAGTGGAACTTCAATGACAGATTCCGCTCTTCATAAAAAGTTTCCTTGGTAATAGATTTTTACGTCTTACGTCAGCCTTGTGTATCATATTTTCAAAAGACTCATTAATGAGATTTTAAACAGTGTAGACACTCTTAACTCAGAAACTTTGTTACAACTCTTATATAAGAAGCTGTACACGCTGGAATTAATAGGAATTAACAAACAGCAGTCTTTTGAACTGTAACTGCACAAGATGCAACGACGTAAAACGTAGAGTTTGGTTTTCATCACACCTTAGATTATAATCTGATAATTATCAGAAACAGAGATGATTGTCAGCTGTTTGGATCAGCTGGCAAGACAGTTGTAGCCGAAGTACAACCCCGACCTCCCTATTGCAGTGAAGCCTTTTTAAGAAAGGGGAATAAGTTACCTGAAGCATTGTGGTCATACTCGTTTGCCACATAGGCATGTCTGCCGATACAAGGAAAACTTTTCAAAATGCTGTGAGCACGTTCCAACAAACTGTACTATTAAAACGATCTCTAACAAAGAATGGCACAAGAAGAAATTTAGTTTTCGATACGCTTGTTTGAGATAAATGCTGGAAAGTATAGTCGATTCTTAAAGAGGCTAAATTTTTCAACAAAACCTAAAACTACACTAACTGTCTCAAAATATCGCAAAAAAAATAAGTCTGCACACCATTTCGGTTTAATGAAAGAGACCTGTGTACTTACGTTCTGCCTGGCTCTCAGTAGGAGAACAACGCCGATCTTTCATTCATGTAAAAATACCATCCCTAAATAAATTGATTCAAGCAGTAGATATTGATCCTATAGATGAATATACGAGTAGGTTACTCAAGGCCGAAGAAGTTGTCTATTTCACCTTAGTTTGTTTGAAATATGCCTATGTTTATTTGAGTTCACGGCGCCGGTTGGAATGTTGCATTATATGCCCCATAAATTGAAGTTTACTATTTTATTTAATATTAATCATTTTAATTATGGATTAATTAATCTGAATATTGATTAGTTATGAATGAAAGATTAACATTCATATTTATTTTAGCCAACTAAAAAGAGAATTTCGGCTGAAAACCATCATATCGAATCACTCGCGGAATCTATCAAATATATTAGTTAGAGTTATTCTGAAATCTCACTTAATTTCCAACAAATTCGCTTACCATACCTTCTATTATCCGTCTTCATTGATTTCTGCAAACCATCTTCTGTTGGCGGGCGCTTTCGGACATTGTCCATCTTCGTGGCCGAAGACATGTGTTCACTGTCACTGTCTGTATTCTATATTAGTTGAATACAGATAGTGACAGTGAACACATGTATTCGGCCAAGAAGATGGACAATATCCGAAAGCGCTCGCCAACAGAAGATGGTTTGCAGAAACCAATGAAGACGGATAATAGAAGGTATGATAGTTCTATATTCATTGGTAGTGAAAATAACCTTTTAGATTATTTATCTTTCAAGTTGTTTGCAGTAGAGTTCAGAATTCATGGAGCATCCAAAAAGGAACAAATTCTGATGAATAGCACCAATAAAATTCCAAAAATCACCATGCATGGAATTAAAGACTATTTATTTTTTAAATAGACTGTACCTAGGTAGTATATCCTGGGTTCCTCTCAGTCAAGCTTATTGACAGGATTAACCTCAAAGATGATACCCCTTGGCTACCCTATTAATGGCTTTGACTGTGAAGGTCTGCAGGCAATGCCCTTTCACTGTATGTAATGACTACTTACTTTCCCTCAAGCAAAAAACTGGATAAGAATGATTTGAGGGATTTTTGACTGCTACCATTATATTATGCCCGTTTGGGGAATATAAATTTTCACCACACAATATGGGGTCCATTACCACCAGCCCTAGGAATACT
>KZ807172.1:242747-255744 GCA_000696205.2 Oncopeltus fasciatus | reverse complement strand
TATATCATTTTTAAAATTTTACTGTCTTTTTACTCTTCTACTATTAGCAAACGTAGCTAAATGCAAGGTAATTATTTATGACTACATTTTTATATAATTTCTTGCTGAAGTTTCTTTACCTCATTAATCAACACCTCGTTGTTCTGAAATTTTAGTTATGTGTGTGAGTGTGTGTGTGTTGTACTATCAATATTGTTAATATTATACAGTCAGGAACCGAGTTTGATGGAAAAATTCCGGATTCGATCAATGGTTGTAGGGTTCATTTCCTTTTGTCAAAATACCGTTTGAAATAATTTTTTTTTTTTCTCGAATAGCATGGATTTTTAAGAATCATTTTATGAAATTTTTTCATGAAACTTCCTAATATGATTCAAAGTTTAAAAATAAACATCATGTTTAACATGTATCTGATAAAGAAATAAATAAAGTATGGGTTTCACTTTTTTGGGAAAATTTTCAGGCATCAAATTTTGTCCAATCAACATGTATGAACATTTAATTTTTTCGTTCTGATATGGAAAAATTTAAGAAGAATGATTCAGCAGCAATATTTAACATATAAAATATGAAACTTCATTTGGCCATAGTCAATATAGTTTCAATTTTAATTGTTAATTTACTTTTTGTTGTATAATTTATATTTCTGCTTTTAAAATGGTTTTGTATCTATATTTGTGTATGTCTGTGTGTAGGTATGTGTACGAATATAACTTATTGCACACCAAGTACTATATAACGTAATGTAAACAAGCACTAAAAAACGGAAAACGTTTAAAAGAACGAATTACAGATTAACCCTAAATAAACCCCAACAGTCAGGGCGTAATAACCATGATTTTGATTGCCCTATAACCTGATCCTAATCCTAATCCTAAATAAAGAGTAAAGCCAACGTTTCGGCCTAAATTTCGGGCCATCTTTAGAATAATGAGGGCGGTGGAGGGAGAGAGTCTCCTGCTCTAGGATAACTATATATCCTATGGCCTAAGATATTGAGGATATCTCAATGAGGAGCTATGGGATATCATACTATAGATTATTGAGAGTTCCTGATTTAATATCACACATTTCTGTGCGTGAACTTGCAAGTCAATGGATTCTGACGCCCTTACTTATGTCATTAGCTAAATTTTGCATGTCTTCTTTCTTACAGTTAACTTCCCTACCTATTCTAAGAATCTTATCGTTCTTCCAACTTTCACTATACTTTTCGCCTTGAGACTTTTTTTTTTTTTAATCTTCTTCTGCGCGAGACTGAAAAGCTTGGTTGAGATGCGGTCTCATTTTCGTATTTCTGATTCAACATCATATGCTTAGTTATATTCCCTACGTCTCGATAGATTTATTCATCAATGAACGTCTTCGTCAGTCTCGCTATCTTCCCCGAGTAACCCAGTTGTTGAAGTCATTCAACATTTATTTTTATATATTAAATTTATTTTCATTTATNTATATATATATATATGGGTAAAAGGAGAAAAAGTACTAAACCCGCAATCACAAAATTCTCTCTATGACATTTTTGTGTCATATGGGGTTAATAAATGAAATAACATAAAGGACTATATGATTTATAAATATTATTGTGTGTATATACAATTCTTGACATATTTCAATTGACAAATTTACTTTGAAGTCTCCCAGTCTCTTCTACACAAAACTACCTCTTTGCAAAATAATTGTTGAAAATCGAAAAACCCGTTCAAAATGACACCTGCGTCACTGACGTCGACCGAGGGGTTTCAGCTTTTGGAGCAATTTGAAATGTTTAAACCTTCATTTATCCCTCTTCTAGTTAATTTATCTTAGTCAAATAATATCAAGCATAGTGTTTTTAAATAATAATTTTAGTTGTGCTATTTAATCCCACGTTAAATTTTATACAAGAAATCCAAGGGAGTTAGAATAAAAAACCCGGGTCTCCTGCTTTCTGGGCTAGTATACTGGCCACTGCACCACCGAGGCAAGCTTACTTGCCTGGAAAGCAGGAGACCCGTGTTCGAGTCCCGGCTGAGGTCGCAAGATTTGTTTATTCTAACTCCCTAGCATTCCTTGTATAAAGCATAGTGTTGAAACAGATCCAAAATTTTATCAAAATAGGTTCAGACCTTCCCTAGAAATTTTACATTGGGTGGATAGGCATTTCCTCTACTCTCTTATTTTGGAATCAACATGTCTTGAAATGCAGTTTTGTAAAACATCAAATTTTGAGAGGGAAGAGTGCTATAATTTTTGTTATGGTTAAAGAGGTGAGAAACAACTTAAATCTCAAAAATTTATAAATTCTTACTAAAAAACAAAACAAAAAACAAAGAATGATTTGAGTTTCCAGTTCGAAAAATGAAATATATTTTCTAAAAACTGTATTTTGCTTTCTTAAAATATTTTATTTTATTTGAANTTTTTAAACTTTCATATCTATAAATTTACATTTGTGTAAACATTTTTTTTAAGCTATTTTTCAGAAACTTTATTTCTGACAAACGACAATAAGATTTCCAGTTATAGTTGCTACGCTTGCAGAAATTGTGTTTTGTTCGTTTTATTATAGAAATAATAACTAATCAAGAATTATTAGCAGAAATATTGAACTTTTATGTTTATTTAATTTAGTTGCCATTCATTTAAAAAAAAACATATTTTTAATCAATTCATAAAACAATGCATAATATTTTTTTTATAACCTTTATTTACATATTACATTCTGTTAAAAATAAATAAAAACATTTTGTAATTTGATTACAATGACTAATAAAAAAAAAAGACATTAATGAAAGTCAAATGAGGAGAGAAGGTGACCAGTGACACCACTCTCAAATTATTTACAGACTATGTCCCCAGGAGGTCGCGGGGCCATCTTCGTTTGAGCCGACAGGGAGGGTTGTAGGGGTTGGAGTTGGAAGAGGAGTCTGTGCTAGTGGATTAGGATGGAATGGCAGTTTACTGTGGAAAAGAATGAAGCGGGAAGAAATTAGATCCTGAACAAAAGGAGTATTAAAATCGCGGAGAAGAGAGGAATTGAGTACGTAATAGGGAGCATTTGCGATTATTCGGAGGGTTTTGGATTGAAAGGACTGGATTTGTTGGATGTTGGAAGGCTTCGCAGCATCCCAGATTTCTATTCCGTAAGTCCAGATTAGTCGTTATAAGGTTTTGTAGTCAGTTTGTTTTCAATCGTAAGATTGGAGTTCTTATTCATGAGTCTGTATAGAAGTCCATATCGCCGATTGAGTTCTTGTCTTTTAATTTTAGTATGTTCGCCCCTTGTAAGTCATGAGACAAGATGAACCCCAAGGTAACGAACGGAATTTGAATGTGGTAAAGGAAAATTGTTAAATTACACAATTTCAGGGAAGTGTTTTTTCCACAGTTGGAAATTTACTTGAACTCATTTTGCTTCATTAATTTTTATTCTCCATTTGCCACACCATTGTTTGATTTTTTCGAGGTGATCTTGAAGGTTTAGCAGGTTGATCTTGAAGCAGTTTTAGGATCGGGATGGGAGGATAGGATAGCATTGTCGTCCGCAAATAGAGCTAAGAGTGTACTTGAATGGGTAGGAATGTCAGTAGTGTACATGATAATTGGATAGGTCCAAGCACACTACCTTGAGGAACTCCCGCTTCCACTTGGTAGAAATCGGAGTAATCTAATCCTTGCCGAACCCTAAAGAAACGGTTGGATAAGTAAGACTTAAGGATAAGGTAAGTGTTACTAGGAAGTAGGATTTCAGTTTAAACAGAAGACCACTGTGCCAGACTCTATCAAATGCTTGGGAACACATCCAAAAAAGCTCCTGGGCAGTATTCTTTGCGTTCAAGGGAAGAGGAAATGTTGTCTACGACGCGAAACACCTGCTGGACAGTAGAATGCTTACGTCGGAAGCCAAACTGGTGATTTGTGAGGATATTGTAGGGTTCAATGGAAGGCATCATTCGTTTTAACAGAATTTTTTTTTAAACCTTAGAAAGTGAAAGAAGGAGACTTATAGGACAGTAGGAAGAAGAATTATGTGGTGGTTTTCCTGGTTTGGGAAATAATATTATGCCGGTATATTTCCAGAGAAGTGGGAAGTGTGTAGTTCGGAGCATACAATTATAGATGTAGGTAAGGAATATAATTGCCTTCTTGGGAAGATTACGGAGAATTTGACCGGTGATTAAATCATATCCGGGTGATTTGCGCTTAGGCAGACGAGAGATTATATACCTGACCTCGGAAGATGTAACTGCCTTGAGTGGTAAAGACATAGGTAATGGCATGTCCAGAGACTCCTCAGTCTTCATGGTATTGGACAGGTCTAAGGGGTAAATGAGGAGTAAATGTTTGCTTGAGGTGCTGGGCATACATTTCGGCCTTGCCTTTGCCAGAACAAGCCCAGGAACCATCTCCTTGGCGCAAGGGGGTAGAAGCTCCTTGGCTCTTAAGGATTCTGTGAGTAGCAATCCAGAGGGATTTGTCTCCTGCTGAGAGGGAAGACAGATGGGCATTAAAAGCCTCATTTCGTAAAGCACCTAATTTTTGCTTTACGAGCCAGTAAAGACGGTTAAAGCCTTTGCGATCTGTGGGGTGTCTATATTTTTGAAACAACGCCCTAGCCCCCCCGAATATTTATATCCTCTCAGAAGGAACAATGGTCAGGGTGACTTCTACTAGCATTAGTTCCTAAGCAGAACCTACCTAGGACCTATCTCCTGGGATTTCTCCAGGTGGGCTCAGTAAAGGGGACTGGAGTAAATAACTCCAGACAGTCTGTGACTGAGGCCTTCTTTTCTATAAAACAATAAAATAATGGCTAAATTACTGATAATAGACTGCTTTATATTCAAGGAATTGAGCGAGTGTACCGCCATTTCAAAATTCGCCATTGAATTATAATGTAGGATATATTTCTCTATGAATTGTCAGGTGAATGTCAACGAAATATTCCTGTTTCTATGAAATAGATCCTGTTCAGATAGTTTCAACAAAATTCTTCAAAACCAACCCAAAAATATATTTTCAAAAAATTAAAAATATTTTGTAAGAAATTAACCCTGTGTCAAGACTACAATTTATGTACGTATAAAGGGTGTAAAATTTAAAAAAGTAAAAATTGTGAAATAAAGTTTAAAAAGTTATACGTAATGCTGGAAATCAACAATCTACCATTTCTTGTCACAATCCAAATTGTATACACTAGTAAAGTCAATTAAAAAACATTAAAAGACAATTTAATAATCTAGCAAATATCTCGTCTCATAAATTTCAAATTTATTAATCAATAATGAATATAAAAAATAAAAGTACAAAATTATAATTTAAACTGAAATAATGACTAAAGTTTGTATTAATTACAATTTCATATAAAATACATTTTATCAGTAGTATAACCTTAGCATAGAATTATTTAACCAGAATACCTTTTTCATCTATATTAGTAATATTTATACATTTTTTTAAAAATTCATATCTATAAATTTACATTTGTGTAAACATTTTTTTTAAGCTATTTTTCAGAAACTTTATTTNGGCGGGGGGGGGCCCTTCTTTCTTTATAAATTTATAAACGAAATATGGTATTTGAACAATTTTTTTTTCCAAATTGTTAAAAGGGTCCGTTTTTGAATTAAGATCAGTACAAGTTTAGAAGTCAACCAAATTGAGTAATTGTTAATATCCTTGTTATTATTAGTGTTATGAATAAATGTATGAAACATAATAGTTCTGTCATTCATTTTTTCATATTGAAGGAGGGATGAACGCCTTTTCCACCACCACTCTTGACTCAGCAACATTATTTTATCCCTTGTCTATCCTTTCGGTGGGAGACGGTGGTCTCTAGTAGTTCAGGTACTGTACTCCTGATCCAATGATCCCATGTTCAATGCTCGCAGTGCACATACTTTTTCTCTCTGTGCCTCTGTCTGTTATGACCCACAGGTTTCCTGGTGTGCTCCAAGGGAACACCGAGCCATAAATGGGTTTCATTCTTTATTGAAAGGGAAAAAACAGGCCATAACGGTTTGCTGACCACACACCTTCTCTAGTGAGTCGTGGTTTGAGAATAAATTCATTATTAATATATATTTCCCCCCTGTTAGAGGAACTGTTTTTTTTTCTTGTTTTTTTTTCGGTTTTTTTTTTCCCTAACCTTTCGGAACTTATCTGTATTTGTTGATTATAAGAAACACTAAACCGTCCTCCTGATATTCTAGATTTTTTCATATGTAAAAAGTGACTCTTAGAAGAGTCACTTGACCTCGGAATCTCCTTAAAAACATCTGAAGGGCTGGATGATGCTGTCCAGTTCTTAACTATGAAGATTCAGCAATCTCTTTGGATGGCTAACTTAAAACCCACCAGCACTCGGTACTCTGTAAATTCAGCTCAACCCCTCCCTGATTACATGAAAAACCTCATACAAGCTAAGCGTCAAGCTCGAGCCCTGTTCCAGAGGTACAGACTTCCCTCAGATCGTAGGAAGTTCAACCAGCTATCTCGTCTCGTAAATAAAAAACTAGATACTTTACGAAATAAGGCATTTAATGCCTACCTGTCTAGCCTCCCAAAAGGAGACAATTCCCTCTGGACTGCTAATCGCAGGATTCTAAAGTATCATGAACCTTCTGCCCCCTTACATCGAGAAGATGGTTTCTGGGCCTCTTCCGAAAAAGACAAGGCCCAAATGTTTGCCCAGCATCTAAAGTAAACATTCACTCCTCATCCAGATCCCGATAACTTGTCCAATAACGCGGAGGTTGAGGAGTCACTGGATATACCATTACCAATGTCCTTGCCGATTAAGGCAGTGACACCTTCTGAAGTCAAGTACATTATAAACCATCTGCCTAAGCGCAAAGCACCGGCCATGACCTTATCATCGGGCTAATACTTCGAAACCTACCCCAAAAAGCAATTGTTTTCCTCACTTACCTCAATAATTGTGTCCTTTGAACCACCCATTTTCCACTCCTCTGAAAATTTTCTGAACAATCCTATTTCCTAAACCCGATAAATCTTCTTCTAACACATTAACCTATCGACCAATTAGCCTTCTTCCTTTACTTTCCAAGGTATTTGAGAAAGTTCTTTTATAACTAATAATACCTATAATAACTTCCTTAAATATTCTTCCTAATCATCAGTTCGGCTTCCGATCCAATACAACCTTCGAGGTAATTTATTGTCTTTGTCCTCTCGCTATATTGTATTTTCTTTCTATAATTTTTAATATGGAGTATTCATGTTCCTCTTCTTATGTATCCTGACTAAGTGTCGAGACCATCAGAGCTGTGCTACTATAGATTAGATAATTTCTATGGAAAGGTAAACAATTCAATAATTCCCCGTTTGGAAAAATTTATTCGAAAGCGGAAAAAGAAAGTAAGAAATATTTTGTATATATTACTTTTTAGAGGAAACGTTTATGTAAAACTAGTTCGTCACACAGGAGCTGTGTAAACCAAGCGAATTTCTCAGTATCTTAGATGAAGAATATTTGTAATGAAACATTCCATTTCATGTGTTCTCCTCAAGTCTATGTTGTTTCATTGCTCTAAAAGAAATATTGCTCATTGATATTCAGCTGCTAATTTTAAGATCTTTTCCGGAGGATCAGAAATACATTGGACTGTAGTAGAGCTGATATTATCTTGGGGTAATGAACGTAACACTGTTTTCCATAGAGTACCTTCATGGAATGACTTTAACGGCTTATAGAGCGGATTTAACATTATTTACATAAATGAGGTAAACCCTGGAAGTAGCTGGGCTAAATATACTTATCGGTGTCACATGTTCACAATAACACCAGTTCACCCTGCAGAGCGTGCACACTGGACTCTCAAAGCCACTGGTGGGGGATTGAGACCAAAACACAACAATCAATCTATACACGGAGCAATTACACAAATTGCATACCTCCCAGTACAGTGACGTCACTGTGTCAATAAATATATCTGTGTTGAGTTTCAATACTCCAAACTTATATTAAATTCGCTACATGGAAAACACTTTTTGTACACGCATTTGACATTTTAGGTAACATTCCACTCTAATTCATTTGATTTTGCTCATAGTAATGATCTATGCCTATATTTTTACATTTAAAAGCAAGATACCTTATTTCATTAAGCTTTTAGACCATTAAATTAAAATGTACATAATACCTAAAACTCTACTTCTATTAGCTAATATTCGCTATATAACTGCTGAAATATTTACATATTCTATCAATTAACAAACCTCTGTTGAGTTTCATTACTCCAAAAATAAATATTACTCCCGCCAGAGCNTGTTGAAGAGAAGATGTAACCTACCTCATCACTTGTACAAGCTCCATTTTTGTATATATATATAGTGTGTGTGTGTGTGTGTGTACATATGTGCTACAACCTCAGCAGCTAAAGTTGATTGTTTGGATGCATACTTAGATGCATACTTTATTGAACCACTACCTGAAGCCAGCGGCTGCGACAGGTTAGAAGTTGCAAAGATTAAAAAAAAAAAAATAATATGAAAAAAACACTTCTTAATCAATCTCAGTCTAAACAGCTTACTTAATCTCATGACGACGAAACAGTGATGCATACTTCCATTCTTTGGTGATTTCTTAACTAGCATAGTTAGTTATATTTAATATTCTTACTAAGTATGGAGGGCTTCCATGTGATTTATGGAACTTTTAGGGGTTTTTTTATCAATATAAAATCAATAGTTACTTTGAAAAGAGAAATATACAACAGAGATGGGTAAGAAAAAAAAACACACAAGCTGGAAAATAGGAGTTTCCTAGCAACGATTAACAGGGAAAAAAACTCACTTTGAGCAATTGCAAGGAATATTCCAAGCGAAAAGACTCAAAATTCCTTCAGCACTTGTTATTAAAGGAACACTTTCGGGGGTCAATGTAATGCTGCTATTTTCCACTCTCAGTCCAAGGCATAAAAATTTGCCAAGTTAGAAAAAATAAAAAATAAGAACAATCCTTTGGTAATAAATGCACAGAGCAAAGAATTAGTTGTAAAGATTGTAAGAAAGATCCTTCATCCTCCTATGACCACCAGTTAATTTATAATACTACAACCATTATCAATTATAACACTAACAATTTAAGTTGGTTTAGTTTAAATTACTGTATTTTTTGTTACGTGTAAATAATTTCATATTTTTGTAATTTTAGCTTTTTTGCAAAAGTTTAATAATTTAAAGTCATTTCACAAAAGCGAAGTATAGTAAAAATTTTATTATTCTATAATTTNTTGTTATTTAATATTTTTAGATCCAATTAAAATGTTTTAGCTCTTTTTCAAGTATTTTCTATTTATTTTAAGAATACCTTTTTTTCAGTTATTTTATAGTAATTTAATTAGGAAAATTTGATGGTATTAATAACTCCAATTAGCGATTCTTTGAAACTCTTGTGGATGAACCATTGGGATCAGAATATTCTAGCAACAAGTTAAAGATATTATGAGGAAGACAAAACTTGTATTACTCTACTGATTTTAGGCCACTCATGAGGGAGGAATTTCTGCTGAAACTCTGGTAGGGCGACAATTTAATACGATTAAGCTAAGGGGGGGAGTAAAAAACAGTTAAAGATAAAGAAATGAATGTATATTAGGCCTGCTATAACAAAATAATCAACAGTCTATAAGTTCCATTGGGATGTAGGCTCGTAAGCAGTGATGTTGAAAGTAGAAGTGCAGATCACAGTTTCAGACAGCGAAGCCTTAATCTCCTGAAGTTTCTCAACTGGCAAATCGGGTGCCACTTAGAGGCAGATCCAAGAACTTTGGGTGAAAATCCGATTAGCAGGTGGTACAGACTTCCAAAAGAGAATGCTGTCACCATCGGTCAACCAAAGATCAACAATGTGACTGAATGAATATTGAGCTACATCAAGAGAATAAAAAATAGTCCATGCTTAAAGGTGGACTCCTGGAGGGTTTGTAAAAGAACTGATAGAAGAAAAGCATCCAACTGATTGTTGGGTGTTGACAACGATGTGGCTCAGATTCTAACTGGACCATTAACAGACATTTTTGTTCGATCGGCAAGCTGCAGATTTTCGGGAAATAAGGCGGCGAAACTAAATTTTTTGGAATGGATGAAATTTAAGAGGCATACAAACCTCTGCACTTGGACAGCCGTTATATGAAGCCTATGCAAAATAAGTCATCACCAGCAAACCAGGACCATTGGGTGCGCCTACGTCATTAACGGCCCCATACCAAAGGCTTACCTGACACTGACTACTGACTTGCTGAGGATAGATTAAGAAAACCACCAAAACCAAGAAGGGACTATAAGGAGGTTACTAAGGAAGGCAAAATGAGACCTTGGGGCTCAGGGATTCGGCCCATTTTTTTGGAAAAGCCCTACACTTCGAACAAGGGATCCCCAACCTAGTTTAATTCTCTAGGTAAACCTCAATTGTATGAAGTAGTATTAAGCTTTTATGTAGATGATTTTAACGAGGGAATTTAAGCTTTGAGCTAATGAATGAGTCCAGGATGGAAGAAGGGAAAATTAGAGGCTCGTCTACTGTACTAAATCAGGCAGACCTAGAGCTTCAACTCTATTCAATATCTCAATTCAGTTTCATCTAGTTTCAGAGTTCGTCTTTAGAGACCTTGTAATGATTGCTGTTGAGACATGTTGGGATGTCTTTCTATCCTCTGCCTATTTCTCTGGAGTGAAAAAGAGGTGCCTTAAAATGCTCTCAATGTCTTTATTAACCACAAGAACAGAAGGATTACGAAGCTCCTAATGAGGTGCGACGCCAACGATCAACATTGGGAAGCACTATAAATGAAAAAAGAGGTAAGGGCTTTTTTTAATACAAGTTAAATAATTACTTATAAGTATTGAATAATGATTATTCTTTTTCTTCGTTCTGTCTCGCTTTGTCATCGCTCTATTTTCTTATGTCTATCTTGTATTGATATTTAATTAGGGGCAAATGGTCAATTTGCTTATACAAAATGAAAACCTTCTTTTGTTACATATAGTTGGTAAGAGATGTTGGATAAGACCTTAGCAAACTACTCATCCAGCGAACTGGTAAATCTAACACGTTTCATCAGATCTTACTCACCGACATTTATTACTATATTTATTAGAGGCGGTAACGAAGGTACTAAATCATGAGTAGTCAAGTGAACTTTTCGGTATCTTTACAGGTAGCTTCTTTCTGATAATTTCCTGTCTCCTTGATAACCCCTCCCATGGTGCCATAAGTATAATATGATGTCAGTATATATGAGTGAATAAGTAAATGGATAAGGTAAGGAATGCTTGAAACCCACCCGTAAGGCTTCAAGAAAGGAGCCTCTTTTGAGGCACATACATGGACTTTCCACTGAAAATAAAGTAGTTGACTTTTACTTGGCCATTAGGCAATAAAACGTAGTAGCAAAATAATGTCAAGCTCTGTGCTGACAACAAAAGCACTATTGTAACCTTACCTTAAGAGGATGTGGAGGTGATGGCGCTTAGAGACTATAATAAGCACATTAGTATCCTTATAAAAATTAAGAGATTGGATTTTACTGCTGCCCGATTGGACCAAATGCCCGAGGGGTTTAACTTAGGGAAATATCTAAACTGTTATTCCCTAAAGAGAATATTGAATCAAAAATTTGAACCAAAACTTGAACGGAGCTTATTTGTCTGATACACTTATGCATACCTTTGGTATAGCAAATCAGAAACAAATGTTCTTGGCACAACATTTCATATATCTCGGAACCAATATTTTCATCTTCCAGGAAGAAATACTCGCTTTATACGAAGCCATGAACATAAATATAGCAAATAATCTTAAAGGGTCAGAGGATTTGCGTCATATCAGACACAAACCACATCGTGGTGACATGTAGTCTAGGAATATCGTGATAAGACAAAGTTACTCGCTCGGAGCAACCATGTCATTCTGGTTTGAAAGCCTGGACACGAAGGATTGCGGTCAAAGTAGGCTAAGTAAGGATTCAAGGAGGCCCTAATCGGCCACGAGCACTTCTCCGGCGTTTCTCTCACCAGGAATGAAATGGAATCCTGGGAAACAAAAGAGTGAAACACCTACTGGCTAGACAAACCATGACTAAGGGACTCTAAAGCATTAATAAACTGTCAGATTAAAGTTCGAAACACCACTCTTTACTGAAAATTGTATGTTCTAGATATCAAATTTGGTGTATCTGCAATTTTCTATCCCAGAGGATTAAATCTGACTGATTTCGTTTAAGACCTTTAAAAGGGCTCTCAAGAAGCCTTTATTGTAGGGATAGATCTAAGGGACCTGATATTTATTAAATGTCTCATGTTTAATAAAAATTGAGAATCCTTGTAATAACAATTTACCATTATTATTTTAAAGAAAAAATTGCTTGTGAAACAGACCTCAAGTTTCTTTAAGGCTATTGAATGGGTACTATGTCACAATAGACTAAAGGGATAGAGGTGATTCGGATGCAACCTATCCCCACTTGTGATAATAATAAAAATACTCTAATATTAGAATGAATAAATTTAATTGTTAAAAATATTTCAAATACAAAAAATGGATTAAAGAAATAGATTATTGAGAATTTTTATTTGAATGCTGATAATACATATAAAATTAATTTACAAGCAAATATATAACAGGTAAATTATTTAATTGCATATATAGGGGGTAACAGCTCATCTAAGATGATCTCTCCATGAGGTCATGGTTAGTGTCTTCTACGAGAGGTGTTAAGGATTCGAGTCTCACCCTTTATTATGGTTTTTATTAAGAAATGAAGTATGCCCATCAGTGTTAAAATAGAGGGGCCAGCTATAGCCCCTCCCTCCATGAATCCAAATGACTGCATGTGAAATTTAAAAAAAAAAAAAGTACTAAAAAATGTACTGTAAGGTAATTTTAAAGTTCACCCTGAAACATTTTGAACCAAATAAATTATATTTTTAGACATATATGCTTTTAAATCTGTCTTTCATATCAAATATATTTATATTTAATTTA
>KZ807172.1:201901-225925 GCA_000696205.2 Oncopeltus fasciatus | reverse complement strand
TTTTAATTTAAAACTTAATTTTATTATTATTTTTTGTTGATGCTGTGTCCCAAAAGTGTGTTACTTTTTTTTTTTTAGCAAGAACATACGCTATGCGAAATAATTAAATGTATATTAATTTACTATATTATTATCAATGCACAGACTTTGTATTATTATTTTTTGTTGATGCTGTGTCCCAAAAGTGTGTTACTTTTTTTTTTTTAGCAAGAACATACGCTATGCGAAATAATTAAATGTATATTAATTTACTATATTATTATCAATGCACAGACTTTGTAATATACTATGGATGAATAAAGGCCTCTCCCACATTGTATTATATATGAGTAAGAACCGTTAATTATGTTTTACATATGCATCTGGGCTGTAAAATAATTGAATTGAAAACTTTACAGAGTAAGAGTAAATGTGGTTGAAAGGTGATTACAATAAACCATTACATAAGTTATTAGTAGGTTAATTCATTTTAAATGAATCCAGATATTGCTTTGGCATGTTGATTATTTAATCCTTTTTGATGAAAAATAAATTTGAGATGAGGTTTGATGAATTCTGATACATTTCCTAGCTAATTGTTGTGAGGATATTTACAATTTCAAAGATTTCTCCTGATTGAAATATAAAATTTTTACTTACGCATCATACAGACCACCGTAATAACCGTATTTATTATCCTTATAACTGAAGGAGTGCTGGTTCTTAACTGCAGATTACCCCTGTGAATTCCTGCCAAAACCAAGGATGGTGATACCATGTTACCACATAAGTATGAAAACTGATGAGATGATGGTTGGATGTGTTAACAAATTATTTGAATATTTGTCCTTGGTTTTTAAAAAATCAGAAGCAATGGATTCTAATAATATGAGATAGATGGAGGACCGAACAATGAATGTAAAATTTTGAGATAGATAGGAATGGAAATACTGCCAACGTAAATGTAATTTTAAAATTCGACAAGTTAGGAATGAAATTGACGGCGGAATAAAATTAAATAGGGTTTTGCAACTGCAGTTTTGTACAAAATGAGACATTGTAGATAGGAAGTAAAGAAATGTAGGATGCAATATAAAAGGAATAAAGAAAGTTCTTCCTATACAGACTATATATATAAGGAATCACCTTATGAAAATTGAGAAATACTAGTGAATACTCCATGGTTTAAGCCACACCAGAAAAAATAGAATTAGATGAATAGAAAATCTCCTGCTCTGGAGGCGATTAATGTGTGAATGAGTGTCTTGACCAAAAATGATAACCTTTATGGACGAAAAAACAATCAATGTCTACTAAATAGGTAGGCCTACCTGAAACATGAATTGGGTACACATGAATCACCGGTACTCGACATCGATATTAAACAAATAATGATAAGTGAATTTTTTTTCCAGGCTTTGTTTAATTTTCTTTGAAGCAAATTCTACTTAATTTTAGAGTGGTGCCACTTGACACTCTCTCTCATATGAAACATTGTATTTGTAATTTTTTTTTTCTAATGTTATAAAAATAAAAAAATATTTTAAATCACAGAATGTAATTAATAAATATAATGATAAAAATTAGACAGAGCGATGGTTCTGTACATAAAGAGAGAAAAAATAAAATAATCATTTATTCTTGGACACAAATAAATCTCAATTAGGTTCATCAAAGGAATTCTTACCAAAACTTATCTATACATTTTTTTTATACATATGTTACAATTTATAACATATATAAATACCATTATTTGGTTTATAAATAAATAAAATAATTATTTATTTGTGTATATATATATATGTATGTATAATATTATAGAATAATTACAACAGCACTGAGTAACATTAAACTGATTTATTGGTTTTATTTTTTTCCCTCTGAATTTTGGGGGAGGGAAGGGGAGAAAGTTTATCGTTAAAATGAATGTTTACATTGACCCTTATTATGTTTAGCGTACTCAATTAAGTTGTTTGGATTGACACATACTGTTTAGTAAACGCAGTTATCTGTCACCCGTACCATATGCGGGCAACTCAATCATCCTACAATTGACTCTATATGACTGTTCTGCTTATTTATGTATGGCTAAAGGCATTTGTGATTCTCATATTTCTCAATATTATTCCAGGATACGTATAATCAATTATGGGTTTTAAGGGATTTCAAAAGATAAACATGTACACAGTTTTGCCACGCGATTTATCAAATGGAACATTATTAACACAATATTTGACTAAATATTAAATCGAAATTTTCTACATTCATTAATTTCAGTGTTATATTATATATTTAAAATGTGAAATAAATTTTCCTTTAAAATTGAATAACCATCAATTAACTAACATCTGAAAAAATTTAATGACTTTTAAGTGAACACGTCCATCACCATCGATTAGCAAAAGTTTAATTTTTGTTTACGATAAAATTTGTGGAATAAGCTAGATCATTCTAAAAGTGTAAAAGGCCATGGAAATTTATAATGATATATAATTAGATATTTTTAAATAGCGTGAGCAACCTGTATTACATTTGTATATCAAAAATAAATTAATTTCAAAATAAGTTCTGCTTTGATCCATGGTATCTACAACGTAAATAAATTATCATTTAAAAATTAGTATTTCTACGTTTTCGGTTTGATTGTAACTATATACTATACGTTGAAGCTTGAAGAAACGAAAAATTGGCTAGGGACAACCTTTTTTTTTTTTTAATATAACTGTGCTAACCCAAATCCCTTACTCAAGCTAAATACAATTTCAAAGTTTTTAAGGATACCATGTACCTCCAAATTTGAGTGGAATATCCTGCAGAGGACTCAGCACAGGAAGTAGCCTACAGTAATAAATGTACTATTGCAAATGACCTCATAGAAGTCTTGAGAAAAATTTCGGTGTTTATCTCACGATCTCATTGTTGAACTAACTACTCCCAGGTCGTTTTCCAAGGGGCGCTGATGAATTCCTTCTTGACGAAAATAGAACTTCAGGCATTGCGCGTTATAAACGGGAAGATATAGGAAGTGTTTTATTAGACAGTTAAATATTGAATTAGGATTTGAAATTAGTAAGCATGGTGTTGCACACAACAATACTAAAAGAAAAATAAATGGACCTTATGGAAACACATGTTATAGATGGATTTATTCGCGACACTGACGACATCTGAGTTGTTAGTTGTTTGGAGTCAGATTGATGAGGCGACAATTAGAGAACCCCAACTTAATGCATTTTTACTGACATGTGTTTTCTTTTCTTAACAGGAACCAAGGTTCCAAAATGTAGTGAAGGGCGAGTAGACCGAATCCCTCGATTTGACAGTGAATTTCGTTCCGTCCATCCTCCTAGATCTCTTGAGAGCAAGTCAGTGAGATATGGAGGGTGTCCTGTTGGTTTATCTTAGCCAATAAAGCCAAGGAACAGGGGAGGGGATGGAAAGAGAGGGAAGGGAGGGAGAAAAGGGAGAGAGGAGAAGGAGGGAGAATCGTCCTCGGTTTATCTTCACCCTCCTTTCTGGTCCATTTGAGGGCTGTTTCGTGAGTGGACTCCACGAGCGGATGCGCCATTCCGTATTCAAGTCTAGAATCGCCGCGGCGGCCTCCGACACACATGCCCGCTCCCTCCTCGGCCTAATCAACTTTTATTTACTGGACCTTCTTCTAGCCTTCACCTTCGGATAGTGTCTCTTCCTGGCCTTCCAATTAGCACAGAAGGTGTTCAGGATTTGTGACAGATATGCACGTAAAAGAAGTTGTCCCAATTTTACTCTTAAGTAAATAACAGTGGCCTCTAGACAACACTGATCCTTACACTAGTGAAGGATTTCTTAAAAACTCATATTAGATCAGCCAGTACTCATGTTCACTCCGGATAATAGAAAACACAAATTTCAAAGTAGGTTCCATTCAATTCCATAAGAAAGAGTGCTTGTCCAATTATGTATGAAATGTTTACTGCCCGTATCCTAAATAATTCTGAAATCCTAGCAGCAATACATATTCGGGTCTCACAATCGTGACGCTGCGGGTTCGAATCCCGTCCTGGGCAAGCTTTTATCTATAAATAAATAATTTATTCTTGTTGTGAATTATTCGTAAGTGACTAACAGGTATAATATATTATTACACAAAAGAAGGATGTTTTGAATTGGGTAGTAACCTGTAGATAGCCCCTCCCTCCATGACCTCCATAGTTGAAAGGGAGGCTCACTTGAAAAAAAAAAAAAAAAAAAAAAAAAAATAGCAATCTTTGCAAATAATAAAGCCTGTCTGCTAGAATGTAAGAGCTGCGGAAAAAAAAAAAAAAAAAGTGCACTCTAGCACCATTTTGGAGTAAAGCAAAAGTTCTTCAAATAGCAATCACCATACGCAAGAACTCCACGACCTGTTTTACACAACAATTCACTCATTCATATATGGAATGATTTCATTCATATTATCTTGCTATAATTTTCACCTTGATAAACGTTTCACTTGAGTTATACACATCCCACGTCATACACGATTCATGCTAATTCACAGGATGCTAGGTGTTATATCATTCCTCTCATTAAATGACAAAATAACTGTTGCGAAATTAGGACTCATTCATATCTTTCTTATATTAATAACCCACTTTACTTACTTTCGTTAAAGAAACAAGTATATTACTACAGAATAAGGCGACCTTAACGTTTATTTTACTGTAATTATATACAAGATTTCGCCAAAAGAACAAAAGGAACAAATTACTTTTACACATATCAACGCAAAATATATTTGGGGGAACAATTAGGCAATCACAAATCGGTGCAAATATATGTCTCTTGTGCTCTAGAAAATACTAACTCTTTTAGAAACTATCTTGCATATATTTCGCAATAGTTTCGGTTTGTCTGAGCTATTCGCAAAAGCCAGAGATATGCATTAATTGAATCAATAAAGTATTATTGATTCAATTGATTCATGTCTCGTGTCGAAACTATTACAAAATATATGCAAGATGTTCCCTCTAACCCTGAAAAGAAATAACCGATTGTAATTAAGCAATGACAAGTTTGCTTTTTAATTAAGAAATATACCTTTTCTCTTTTGCCCCAGCATTTTGCTGCTAACTGCCACAGCCAATGTCCACTCTGCATCGCATTTGTTCCACCCCTCCTGGCCAGATATGTGTTGAAAGTATAGTAAAAACTTAAATTGAATTTCAAAACATCAGAAAGTAGGGAAAATTATTGTAAAAATTTGTGTTCGAACTCTTGTTTCATAAGCCTTAGCAACAAATCATTATAGAACTCAATGAAACATTTAGTAAATGAAATTGGGAGAGCAATGAAGTATTATGCAATAAAGACTGTAAATCTACAGCAGTTTTTTTTTTCTTATTTAAAGGCATGGCAACCACTGAGGGTCATTATTGCCTCAAATAGTATTGTCTATCATCGTTGTAGAATTTAATGTTATGCAAGATAGATATTTTTTCAAATTTTTATAATTCATTTGATTATAGTTATATTATTGATTTAACAAAATCATTATTAGGACAAGAAATTTTAATTCTTTTTTTCTTTTTTATTATTATTCTACTGTAAATACTTTTAATCGTCAGTCTTAAGTATACTATGATATCATTACACCATTTTTCTTTTTTTAGTTCTTAGTATATGAGTGCGTGACTTAATGTAATAAATGATACCTGTCTTGTTGCAGTACAGCAGTTTATGATTCACTATACATCCATCTTATTCTTTAAAATGATTTTCACCCAGCCATGATTTACTCCTTTACAGAGAATTCGCTTCTCTTAATATATGATTAAAAATATATGTTTCTGCTGGCTCTATAGACCCGAGAGATCTTTATTTGCCCAAATGCTTTTTGCCACACCTCAGGATATAAACCTGCCTTAAGCATATATTGAGACATATTCAGATACGAGATCCTTTAGTTTTTCCAGATCCGGTAGTTGTTCCAACACTGCTCCCGCTAAACTTAGAGGAGGAGTAATTTTCTGTAGGGGTTTACTCCCTTAAATGAGTCATCAGCAGTAGACTGACAGATTTATTCAAAACTAGGGAGAGGCGACTTTCCTATCAAAGCGTTTGATGAATTCGTTAATGAACTCCGTCGAAGGTGAAAGTGAGAGAGACGAAATCGAAAAAAAAAATTTATCATATCCCTATTGCTTTTAATCTAAAAAAAACAACATATATATCATAATAGTTTTAAAATGTAAATACTTTTAATCGTCAGTCTTAAGTAGACTATGATATTACACCATTTTTCTTTTAGCAGTTCTTAGTATATGAGTGCGTGACTTAATGTAATAAATTTTTTTTTTTTTTTTTGCTGGTTTAGCCTCCCTTGCAACCACTTAGGGTCATAGAGGAAGGGGCTAACTACAGGTTGCCACCCCATTTTAAACACCCATTGAACAGGACAAGCTTCTATATTATAAATAAAAGATTGACCTGGGCGGGATTTGAACCCGCGGCGTCAGGATTGCGAGACCCATACGGATCCCCTGAGCTAGCCTGGCGCCCCTAATGTAATAAATGATACCAGTCTTATTACAGTACAGCAGTTTATGATTCACTATACATCCATCTTATTCTTTAAAATGATTTTCACCCAGCCATGATTTACTCCATTCATAATGGCATTAGCGCATTGCAAAGTGGACCATTTTGAAGTGGTTGGATCCCAGCGTATGTAGGGAAGTTCTGGTAGGAGAGTAGCCGTCAAGAGAGACATGTGTTGCCCTCGTCCCCAATGTTTGCCCCACCCCTATTTGGCGATCCAGGGTAATTGATCGCCCCTGCTCGTCCACTCTGATTGTCCTCTCTCCGGCCAGCTCATTTCCACAGAAGTTTCAGCCCCTCCCGCCCGGTCATCTCCACTCACCCTCTGCCCTTTCAATTCCCAACTTATGCAGCCGAACAAATATTTACTTAAGCCCCATTTACTACATTCCTGCCTCGGTACTTTGTCAGTTTCCTTCCTGTCTAACCGGTAGCAATGCTTTTCATGTCAGCATGAACACAGTGAATTCTGTGAAACTTACAAGCGTGAAGAAAATGTCGTACTATTTGGATTTAAAGTAGCTATAGACCTGTGGAGTAAGTGAACCATATTCAGACCCAAGATGAAGTCGGTTTGTACTTTGAAACAATTGAAATAGAAACATTATGCAAATATTATTAAATGCAGTCCATGTGTTTATATGTACAGTGTATANGATCTTTATTTGCCCAAATGCTTTTTGCCACACCTCAGGATATAAACCTGCCTTAAGCATGCATTGAGACATATTCAGACACGTGATCCTTTAGTTTTTCCAGATCCGGTAGTTGTTCCAACACTGCTCCCGCTAAACTTAGAGGAGGAGTAATTTTCTGTAGGGGTTTACTCCCTTAAATGAGTCATCAGCAGTAGACTGACAGATTTATTCAAAACTAGGGAGAGGCGACTTTCTTATCAAAGCGTTTGATGAATTCGTTAATGAACTCCGTTGAAGGTGGGAGTGAGAGAGACTAAATCGAAAAAAATTATCATTTCTTTTAATCTCAAGAGAACATATGTATCATAATAGTTTTAAAATGTTGTTTTATAACATTTATATCCTATAATATTTTTACGAATTTATTGAGGAAGGTTTTAATGAATGTATATTCGAGTGAAGGGCGGAGTCCCAGCATTTTTTATTTTGAAAGACAAATCAAATTCTTTATTAGAGCCACATTCTGCAATCCCATAAATAAATGCTTTCTTAGTCAGTAATTAACGATGAAAGGGGTAGGGGGTTCAGAGTAATATCAAATTGTATAATCCTCAATATTATTGCCAAAATTTGCTCTGAAAAAATGTATAAAACGAAATAAGTGTATGTAATTTTTGGCATTTATGTTTCGTTTTTACAAAGGTCGGTTATAATGGAAGATATTTAGGAATAAACTTGGAGGCTTGAGTGCCTCCTAACATGTCCCCTTTTCTCGGCCTAGAGTAAGACTCAACAAAATAAAATGTTTTTATTTATTTATTTAATATTATTATATATCATATAAACTGATGATTTACTCTTGTTAATGACCATCTTCAATATATGGAAGGAAATCTGCGCAGCTTAGGCTTGATGGACCCACTAAATCGAATTAAATTGTAAATAGGGCAGTGAGGCTGTATATTGGAAACAGTTTGACTGTTTTCTTATATATAATCAATATCTTGACCGAGCATGCCACAAGAAAGGATTATTTTCGAGAAAAGCCTTTGCAAATAGTGATTACTCAAGAGATTGAATGCCACGTGACAAGAAAACCCCCAGCTGACTTTGCCAAGCGGGTTGACTCTTGTCGAACTAATATTGTCAGAGTGCGCCGAAATAATAGCCCAGGACGACGCACGGAATCATGCAAATTGGCTCCTCTCATTTTCTACTTAGGTAATTTGTAGAGGGTTCAATACCGTATGGAAAAGAGTATTTTCATCCTGTGATTGCAGGTCGGAGCGGCCACGGGGCATGTTTGTGACGGGAGCACTCTTCATTTCCACTCACGCAGCCGGCTAATTTCAGGATTTACTCTGTGGATGTTGTAGGGAGAAATAGTCCCACCGTGGCTTCCGAGGAGAAGGATTGGGGGAAATGTAAATGGCATATATTAAGACCGCCACGCTGCAGCTACGTAAGCTTAACAGATTTCCCTCGAGGAAACTAAGCTATCCACGTTTGTCCCTTGAAACATTTTTGGCACACACACACACTTATATATAATATAAGTCATAAATAGCCTGATTTCCTAACGGGAAAACTGCTCAAAACTGCACATTTTTCGAAACGACTAATTGAGACTCTAATTCTTCTAAAAAACTAATAAATCCAAANAATGATAAAAATTAGACAGAGCGATGGTTCTGTACATAAAGAGAGAAAAAATAAAATAATCATTTATTCTTGGACACAAATAAATCTCAATTAGGTTCATCAAAGGAATTCTTACCAAAACTTATCTATACATTTTTTTTATACATATGTTACAATTTATAACATATATAAATACCATTATTTGGTTTATAAATAAATAAAATAATTATTTATTTGTGTATATATATATATGTATGTGTGCAGTTTGAAATTTAGAAAGAGCTATATACCTTGTCATAAATTACTGTCACCGCTCTCTAATATTTTTAAAGACTAATAAACCAGATAAAATAGTTATATTCAATGGGCCAGAGATTGGAATCTGAATCCAGTTCTATAACTAGATTCAGATTCCAATAGGATATAAAAGTTGTGGGTGTGTAAGTTAAATATATAACAAAGGTCTAATTTGTAGTAAGGTGAATATTCTCGGACTAGATAAGTTTTTGATTGTGATTATTGGACTCAATGGATTATATTATTCAAGTACTAATTCTTCTGGCAAACATGTTTTCTTTGTTTATTATTTAGAGAGTTATTTTAATAAATTGTATTGGACTGTTCTCGTTGCGCCACTGAGGTTTTTATTTGTGCACATCCATTACTCATTCGACAGTGTCATAGCGGTTTCTTCACGTGATAACATTGAGAGGCCTCCATTCATAAACCATTTCTTCTCTGTCAAGGATCATGATGGCATGGACTTAAAAAATAAAAAGACTTTAAAAATGGATTAAATTTAGAGATCGCTCTAAAGCCATCGGGCTTGGATGGGGGAGTATACCCATACCACTTGACGGTGGCAGATTTTCCAACACGTTAAGCACATTCAGTGCAATATGGGGCTGGGTTGTGGCTGTGATAACTTAAGTTTCTCCCAATGCTCTATTGACTCCGAGACATTTACTATTTCACTTTAGCCTAAAATAATTTTACAAGCATCATTAAAATCCTTTTGTACTAAAAATATTTTCTAATAATTTGCGGACTTAGAAAAAAAAAAAAAAAAGAGTCTCTATTGCTCTTATTTTTCCTCTCACTAAAACGAAAATACACATTATTTTCTATAGCAGCGAGAAGTAAACACGTTATAAACAATCGACTATACATATGGTATTTTCCATTATTTCTTATTCAGAACTATTTATTTAGAGAAAAATTGTCTTAGAAACCCACTTTATTTTAGGGCCAGAAACTTTAACGCTTTTGGCCACATTTTTTCCCAATGATATAACCAAAAATATGTCTTAAGTCAAATATCAGATTCATATCTGAATTTTATGTATACAATTACTAAATTAAAACGTATAATTATTTATAAATAAAAANCATATACTCTCATTAAAATTTATCTTACATATTTTTTTTAAATTCTAGGACGAAGTCGGCTTCTTTAAGCTTTCTAGAAGGCTTTAATCTGGGAAGTCTGAAGTCTTTTATCTCATGACTTTTAAGACATTATAGAAGCATGTTTTGCAAAAAAAATTTTTTTGTTAAAATAAAAATATATATACAAATTCCTTGAATAAGTTTCAAGCATAATAATAATATACTAAATCATACAAGAAATATTAGTCTATCGCGGGTTAATCTGGGCTCCTCTCTAAGGACGGGTTACGTCCCGGGATAGACGAGCAAGAACAATAATGTACCCCATCAAAAATGATAACGTATGAAATATGTACAGAATAATTTTTTTAAATAAAGAGTTATATATACACGAAATATAAACACCAAAATGAGCAGAAGTGCAGTTTTCAACATACGAACTGTGTAATAGCCCGTCTGATGACAAAAAAACTTCAATTACTAATTATAGATGTTATATTTTGTAAAATTTTATAAGTACAATAAATGTTTATTGAAAAGTGATTTATTTAAATTGAATCATTCAAACTATTTTAGGCAGTATCGACCTTTTAGAGGTGTTGCTCTGAAAGAGTAATTGCAGCATAGGGGGAAGAAATGCATCTGCTGAACTATGTTTTTCAGTAGCACTGGAAAGTTCAGAAAAGTACTTGGAGAAGTACTTGGTCTTATCGCAACTTAACAACCCTGCCATCCTGGCCACTCAGGCTTCTAGACGAAGGTTCCAAGTACTCTCAACCCCCTCCAATGACTAGATCCCGCCAACTAGACCTCCCTCGAGCCTACTTTTCACAACACGTGTAACTTGTCCCTTACACGAATTCACTACCGCCAACTTCCTGTCCTTCAAATACAGCAATGAATGAGCGATGCGTTCTGATGAGGCCTCGTCGAGTAGGTAATCGATATATCAATAATTTCAGTAGCGTAATAAGCTATTGCTAGAGTAAAATATTCAGAGGCATCTCCAGTGTGAGTTTAAGTCACTTCTTATTCCCTTGTTGGCCGATCTGCTTAGCAGTGCCAGTACTCCATATCTTCCTTATATCCATAGCTAATCAATCAGTTATGACAGCCTTCGTCCTTAACATTCCAACTCTAGAGTTTATATTATAAGTAGCGGGTCAAGTGTGTCTTTATATATAATTTTCTATATTCTATTATCGTTACAAGATTTTGCTGATTATTACAAGATTAAGGAGCACACTCAGGCGCCAGGATATCCCAAGGGGTCCGTTTATCAAGAGAGAAATGCTTGTCTAGAGCCAGGGACGCTTTAAATTGGATGGCAACATACAAATAACCCTTCCTTTCATGGCACTAAATGGTTGAAAGGGAGGTTTAAAGAAAGAAAAACTAATTTTTCCTTATAGACAATTATTCTTTTCCCGCATTCCCGTTCGCAGTATTTATCTACCTTTGTTCTCAATCTATATTTACCACGGTTTTTCGATCTATTTTTATTCCTCTTTCGTTTTTTTTTTATTGTTCAACTAAATATGAGGAGAGCTAGATGGGCTATTACTTGCTCTGAGTAGAACACCGACCTACAACGGCAAGGAAAACAAGGAGGCCAGCCCTCTGATCCTTGCTAATGGGAGAGCTGGGGGTTGAAGGGAAGATCCAATCACTAACGCACCATCCCCTTCCAACAATCATCTTGAGTCACCCCTATTCAGCTTGGCCTCGTATTACTCTAATACTGCGCTCCTCTTTCCAGCTATTACCATGGGTGCCTCAATAGGCCTTCTTATAATTTTTTAGCAGATCTCTGTTCGAATCGGCAGTATAATGGTGCATGAATTTGGATTGCAGATTTCTCGCAAGAGAGTCAATCTATTATCGTTGGTCCGATAACGTGGCAGAAAAATTTCAACAGATCCTCATAATATATATATATATTGTTTGTACAAAGACGAGTATTTACTTCGATTGACTGATTTTTGTTGATATAAAGAAGGGGCACAATTATTTTTAACAAAGTCGCTGTGATAAGTCTGTATCGCAGGTAGAGGGTTTACCAGTGCATTTTATTGAGAGCCGTATAGACTTATTCGAGCTGACCACTTTCTCAGATCAGGGTATCAGCTCTGATGTTAGGATCATAGATTCCGATAACTGGTGTTGGTTGCTCATTCTATCTAAAAAGCCAAAAATTATACTAAAGAACAAGAATTATCACTGAGGCTGGTTCTAGGCCGACCTGGCGGAGAGTGGTGGGGAAAGACAGAAATGTCCTACTTTCTTAAATATCTTTCTTATCGTTTTCTTATTTTTTTTTTTTTTTTTAATTTGTATAATAAAATAATTGTTAAAAAATTTAACTCCAAATATCTTACGTTTCGTATAAATTTTTGATAACATAGCATTGACTATTCTTTACTTTGATCTTCTTCTTTACTCTCCAATAAAGCACTCCTTTCCTTCATCCACCGATATCAGTTCTATATAAATGTTAACGGTTTGCGAAATAAAACTCAAATACCAATTTTTTTTTTTTTTTTAATAGTAAACGCAACGATGTGACTCCTTGCCTGTACAGACCCTGTACAGTACCAACTGTCTCTACTGTTCAAAGATGTACAAGGAGTAAACTAAGCATATTTCCTGAGCATTAAGGATAAAGTGAAATGAAAATGAATGAATAACTTGGTCTTAAAAATCGAAAAGTGCAATGGAACACTAGAAAAAGGTAATGTCTCAGGTTTGCACTTGGCCAACCAGAAGGTGTAAGAAGCGATCAACCTTCCTAATTTGCATTTTTAAATATCTTCCCTAATATGTGCATTTTTTGCTACTTTAACATTATTAACACAAATTGAATTCCATAAATGTTTTCATATAAGTAACATTAAAGAAGATACAGAGATTATTGGCTTTCGTTCTTCTCTGAACTCTTTCACCCCTAATCCCCATCAAATTTCAGCCAATTAGGAATATGTCAAACTGTTGGTAAGTATAAACCAAAATACTGAAATGTTAACTGTTTTAAAAGTTGGAAGCTTTCTTAACTCCCTCGTTTAAATTCATAAATATCGTTCCCGATAAGGCATTTTCTCAAGTGCGAGTTTGCTGCTTCCGGCGCAATATTTAATTTGGGACAGTGAAACTGAGAGTAAGAAAATACTATTTTCAAATAGTTTTTAGCGCATAAAGGTTTCTTTAACATTGCCAGATTGTCAACAAAAAATATAATAGTAATAATAATAACACAGCTATTGTAAATGTATATTTACGTAAAACGACGTGAATAACCTCACAACAAATTTTCATAAGTTACTCTATCATTAAAGAAATATTTTTGTTCGTATTTATAATTTTAAGAAACTGGCCCATCGTTAATTAATCGTGATAAAACAAGTTAAAGATCTACATATTTTTTTGGCTGAAGCTAATCTAAAAGTTCAAATGATTTTTTTATTATTTAAACATGTGTGATTAATTGTCAAGGTATAGATAAGAATATAAAAATGAGTTTAAATTTAAAAATATTNAGAGATTTTCAAAAAAAATAAGTAACACTAAAGAGTATAACTAAAGAGGTATGACAACACGAAGAAAGGACAAAATTCTGCACTCAAAAGTGGATTTACTAATAAGCAGATCATTGCAAGTTGCAAAAGATGTCTAGAATGTAATTACTAATAAAGTTTTATTATTAAAAAAAAAGTGGATTTTAATATCTAGCAGCATATAGAGTTTGGAGCAATCTATCCACAGCCTGTACATGCTATTTTCACTGGCCACCCTATCTCCCTCTCTTTTAAAGCGATTTAAAAAAAAAAAAAAAAAAGTATCTCTCTTTAGGGGCTTAGAGGTTGGTTGGCCGTCAGGTATTATACTGGAGAAATCAGTCAGGGTTTCAGTCAGAAAAATAAAATACTCCAAAATGATTGGGCTAATATTTTTTTATTTTTCTGATCCTGGCCGAAACCCTGACTAATTTCTCCAGCGTATCACTCTTTAGGTATGACAACTATAAGGCGTGACACATGATCTACATAGTAAAGTAGCTTTTGAAGTCTAGCAGCAGGAGTTAAAACCCTGAAACTGAAATGAAGCGGAATAAACTGATAAACTTACAAAAAAATCATAATTCAAAATAAATATATACTTAAAAGACACTGAAAATTAATAATAGGTATCATAAGAGGATATATCAAATGTCAGTTAGTTATTGGCTCTGAAATGCTTTTCTTCAAGAGCTTCTTTCCTCTATATTTCTGAGAAAAATCTCTAGCTTACTTTTTCGTTCTTTGAGATTTTTTAAAATTTTTTGCAAGATGACTACATTTGAAAGAAAAAGAAAAGACTGGAGTTTCCTAAACTAAGCAGACTTCTTTTGGCGCGCTGGTTTCATGAGAGAATGAATTTATATGTTTTATGGGAAACCTTTTTAGTCAATAAACTTTTAAGAAATATATTTTTTTTTTACTATATAAGTCTTAGAACATATTTTATATATTTAAAACAACGGGTTTGTCAACCGATTTGAATTTTCCTTGTTTTAACCATTAACGAGCTCATCAAACGGTACTTGGAAAGTAGTAAAAAATTAAAAACAGGAACAGCGTTCTTAAATATGTCACTTAAAATCCTATTTATTACCATACCATCCTATTCCACTAACATAGACCTTGTCTTCCAACTCCAACCCCTACAACCCTCCCAGTCGACTAAAACGAAGATGTCCTCGTTACCTCCTAGGAACATAATTTGAGAGTGGTGTCATTGGTCACTTTCTCTCCTCATGCAGGTTTACAATACTAATTTTGTCTTTGTTTTTTTTTCAGTTCTCTCTCTCTCTAGCCCTTTAAAGAATATCTTACTTATTTTACAATTTGAAAAATGAAGCTGTGTATGTTAAGGAATAATTTTGACAGGAATATATTTTTAGTTTCTTGAGTGTATGATTGGTAAATTCTCACAATTATTCAAGTTTCGTGACATATAAATAACTGGAATAGTTTGATTTCCATATGTGAATTCTCTTAAAAAAAAGATGATAAAGGCAAAAAAAAAAGAAAAAAAAGATTCTGAGGGCCGAAAATTTTCCTGTCTCTGCCAGAAAGAAGTCCGGTCAACGGGGGTGGGTTTGGGGTGAATGTCGGGAGGGTGAGAGCCGTTCTTGCGTGAAGCCCTCACTGTCGGAGGCTAATTGCGCCAGACTCTGATCCAAATCTCCCCTCTAATATCTTACTCCTATAGGCATCAAAAATTGACCAAGATAGCCTCTGTTATCCTTCCCATATCGCCCCGACCCCAGCCGTCTTGCAAATATGTCAAATGCGCGGCTCCCCACGCTTTTATCTCGGTTACTTGTCGGCTAGAGACCCCTCTTTTCTGATTTCTGGCTCTTCGGCTGTCTGCAATTCCGATTCCTTGCCAATTCCAACAGTGACATTGTTTCGACCTGAATCTTAGGGAAGGCATATGTTTTGGATTCTCCCCCCCCCCCCCTCCCCCCCACCGGTTCTGCAAACTCTATTTTAACAAATGGCTAATTTTCTTTTATAGTGTGTATATATATACAGTGTGTATGTTAAATAGAATAAATTTCTTTAAATATTTATTGTCCAGGTATAGTTATATAATATATTCTAAAATCCCCTACCATCCATTAAGATGGGTTATGTATTTTAAGAATTTTTTTTTTTTCTCGCCTTTTCTTATCGGGCGGCGAAGAGCTTGCTTTTTCTGTAGGGAAATGTGCTAAAAATAAAAGAGATATAGGGGGTTGGTTAGGAGTTGGGAAAAGCGAGGGTGGAAAGGGAGCCGTATGTTCAATTTGACTGTCGTCAGAGGGCCGTTAGTCACCTGTCAAGGGCAGGCGATCTCTCTTCGCCACACAACCCGCACATGCTGTCTTCACCGGCCACCCTATCTCCCAAAGCCAATCCCTACCCCTACTGCAATTATCTCAAGGCTTTATTTATTTATTTATTTTTTTAAGAGATTTTCAAAAAAAATAAGTAACACTAAAGAGTATAACTAAAGAGGTATGACAACACGAAGAAAGGACAAAATTCTGCACTCAAAAGTGGATTTACTAATAAGCAGATCATTGCAAGTTGCAAAAGATGTCTAGAATGTAATTACTAATAAAGTTTTATTATTAAAAAAAAAGTGGATTTTAATATCTAGCAGCATATAGAGTTTGGAGCAATCTATCCACAGCCTGTACATGCTATTTTCACTGGCCACCCTATCTCCCTCTCTTTTAAAGCGATTAAAAAAAAAAAAAAANATTTACCATTTCATCTTCCGGGTTGGACCGAGTCAAATTGTTGTTATTTGCCGAGCTTTCGGACATCATGTGATGGCTTCTTCAGGGCGAAAACTCGGCAAATAACAACAATTTGACTCGGTCCAACCCGGAAGATGAAATGGTAAATTTTTGAAACTGTTTTTGTTACCTTTTGGTCGACCGAACACAAAAATTGGGACCTGCCAAAATCTTCTCCCTGCTCTTACATCTTTTGGTTTCAAAATGTATATATATACATACACACATACTCAACACACCCACTTACATATATATATACCCGTTTACCACTAAATTATATCGCATGCTATTATAAAAAAAAACTTAAGCCATTCAGTATTCGTATATCTTCAGAAGGAATGGAATCTACCTGTAAAAGTATTCAAATTTACAGCTATGGAATAGTTTCAAAAACATCTTTGTTTTCTTCCCTTAAGTTTTCAATGTTTCATTTCATTTTATATCGCTATGGTATTAATGTTTTTTTTTTTTTTTTTTTTCTAAAGAAAGCTAAATAAGGCTGATAGGTTTTAAAGATTAAAAATTTTAAAAAAATTAAAAAGTATTGAAGTTTAAAAGGTTTTGGTACTCATGAGGTCAGTTGGACGCTTATTTCTCAGTGGAAAAGTACTAAAGCTGAACCGCATTGTGAAGGCGAATATTTATTATCTCTAAAAAGGAATGGGTAAAGAGAAAAGCTCTGTGATTGATAATTGTCCTCTAAATAGATGTCGGCCATGAGACAGCACCTCCAATTACAGTCACAATGGAATCTTCGGCTCCTTGGGAACAACCAGCTCCCCTCCCGAGTCCAACTGTCTCATTAATCCGTCCCAGAGACCTCATAATATAGGATCCGTATGATCTATAACTTGCCAATGAGGCTCAGACGTGGAAACTCACTATTTTCAGTCTTGGAAAGGAAAGACAGGAGCACAATATGCGGCACATTTGAAGAGTTCCGTCTTATTTACATTATTTACATACGCTCAATTTGTACATACGTAAATAATGTAAATAATTATTAGATATAATATGTTAGATTTATGTTCTCAATGACACACCTGTGTACGTGTGTCATAAATCATATAAACGCCGGTTATGCCTCACCGGTTACTTCATTTGTGAAAAAAATATTTACTAATAAAGAGGCAGTAGTAAAAAAAACCAACATGAAAGATAACTGCCACTGACTATATTTATTTAATTAGTTTCAGTAATTTAAGCTTTCCCTACGCTGTTAATCTGTTACTCACTTTTCTGCGTCTTTCAAGAGGAAGAAGTTACGATATTCTTCTAAAATGGTCCTGGATATTTAATGAGGATATAGCAATTCATATTGAAAGTCATGAAACCATTGCACAAAATTTAAGCTTGCCCTACGCTGTTAATCTGTTACTCACTTTTCTGCGTCTTTCAAGAGGAAGAAGTTACGATATTTTTCTAAAATGGTCCTGGATATTTAATGAGGTTATAGCAATTCATATTGAAAGTCATGAAACCATTGCACAAAATTTAAGATAATTCTTATACTATACACTTACATTTCCGATAACGTCCATCTACTAGCTCAAAAGAATTCCTAATCTATATCTCCAGAATTTATTTTTTTTTTCAAACCTAAAAATAATGCAGTTCATTATATTTTTTTGCAATATAATTCTGAGAACGATAATTACAATGGATTTTTGGAATAAAGGTTTCAATTCTATATTTAAGTAAATTTTTTTGTTATTTTTATTTCTATAATTTTGCAACTAGTGGTTACACAGATTTTTTCATATTTAAGTTACAAATATTAATTTAGTTGTGGTATATTATTCCACGTAAATATTAAACAATTAATGCGAGGAAATAGAACAAAAATCTATCTGTCCCGGCCTGGACTCGAACCTGGATCTCCCGCTTTCCGGGCACGAATGGTAACCAATACTTTTTTTTTTTTGTAGCCTCTAATTTTTTATTTTACATATATATCGCGGTACACTAGCTGCTCCACTGTACCGGATTTTCTAACGAAGAAAAGAAGAGAAAAAAAAGACATATTCGTCTTTTTCGTAGGTTAGACTCTCGCTAGTGTGTTGGGAATTCTCTAAGTTATCTAGCTCGTCCCGATGGTGTAATGGAAACATACCGGCCCGGAAAGCAGGCAATCCAGGTTCGTGTCCTGGCTGGGACAGATAGATTTTTTGTTTTATTCCCTCGCATTATTAGCTTAATATTTAAGTTACATTTATTTGACTCTATATTCCTTTTTGCGCTTGATTAGTTTTCTTTTTGTTGCAGAATTTCATATATTTTTTTAAATATTTATATGAATTTTGTTCTAGAATACAAATTTAACGTTTTTCTTTATTATAAGTGTTTGTTGTAGAGCTCTTAGTTCTAAAAACGTCCTTAAAGTTCAAAGGGTCATCTTATTGGGCTCAAGTCGTCTCATACATGTGAACTTTGTCAAGTAAATGAAATATTGATATTTACTTAAACATTTCGCCAATATCCGCTGTTAGCCATTTGCTTAGAACTAATAATTCCATTTTAAGTTACATGAATATAGCATATTAAGAAGCCTTTGACTTGTTTTATACTTCTTTTCCACTTGGAGGACTGGAATGAGATTGTATTGAGAAGGAATTTATATAGACTAGAAAAAAATAAGGCCTACAAATGAATCCTTTTGAGGCTCCGTATTTAAATACATACAATTAATAATACAATAAAAGATTAATCTTTTGCAAGTCTGAGATGATTTTATTACCAGAATCAGTAAAAGCCTGTTTGTTCAGATGTAATTTCGTTTGATAGCGGATAAAAATAATCAACGTTTTTCTTTTGAACTCTTCTTCAGATCTATTACTTTCTCTGCTGCTTTAAATTTATTGTAATTTATACTGTTTGAAAGAACAAATATAAAACATAAAACTTGATGTACCAAGAGTTGGGATTAAGGTGTTATAACAAAATGTTATTTCGTGGGTGTTATATCAAAGGGTTTGGTGTAGTTAAGTCAGGACCTTAAAGGCATAATTAGATATATATATACCGATCCATTAAATACCTTCGCTAGGTCTGACTATGCCGAATAACTAATAGCGACCTTTATCAAGTAAATAGATTATGTACTTTGAAATTTTATAGATGTGGGTTTTTTGGAGATGGGCTAAGTTCAAACAGCTGAAAGCAGAGGGACTTAGCGAATTTGCTCACCAGCCAGACCTGAAGTGTGGAAAGGTGGAAGGATAGTGACCCAAAAACACCAGTGAGCAGTATTCCCTCAAGGAAATCAAACTATTCACGAAGGTGAATTGAAGCGACCTTTGAAAAACTTTGTCATATATCATTCCATCCTACTGAGGATAAGTTAAAAAAAAATGTCTGTACAGCAAGAACGCCGTCGAGTAGATTACCAATGTTACATTAAACATTAGCTTAAATAATAATAAATCATAAATATTATCTTAAAAGTTGGAAAAAACAATGCTCGGATAGGTTTATGTAACCTGGCATAAAACCAAGCAGGAATGAAAAAATCCACCCTCTTAACTTATATCTTTAATATCCTCTTTTTTTTTATAGAACATGATTTTTGTTTTTATTTAACCATATTTTCAACCACTGACAGTCAAGGAGGAAAGGGCATCTACAGGTAGCTGCCCAAGTATAAACATCTATGGCTCTGAGTACGTTTTTATTTCTTGATAAAAGCTTTCCCATTGCGGTAATAGAACCTGAAGCAACAGGGTTGATAGACCCGAACGGATTCTTTCGGAAACCAAAAACATAAATGTTATGAAACTACATTTTGCAACTATGATTATAAAATTTTCTCAAAACACTTACTTGTAATATCGAAGAGATGGATCTTTCTGTGAAAAGTCCCTCTCCTCTATCCGATTTTGGCTAAATTTGATCAATGATGTGCGTGAAAAAGCTCAGATAGCGAATTTAGTTTCTTTATTTTAAAAATTATGGACGCTATAACGCGCAAAGAAAAACGCACTAGCCCTCGCAAATTTTAAAGTTCGGTTTGATATGACCGGGGACCCATGGGAAATATTTACAGAGCACTTTATTTTCCAAAATTTTTATAATAAATATATATACAAAATTTTGTGTTAGGGATAATGTTTGGTGAATAAAAAAAATACAATGTTTAAAAAAAGAGTATATTTTATTATCTGCCAAAGTTTCAATTTACAATGTATCTGCATGACTTTCCTGCACGAAGAGCATGACTCGTCATTCAGATTGGTTCCAGGTGCCAACAAGTTCCCTCTCGCCTTTATGATAGCCCTGAAGACGCCTTACAATGTAAGCCGAAACGTCGGCAGATTTTAAAAAATGCCCTTTTTGCAATAATAAATTGTATTTTTTTTTATCAACGTTGATTGAACTCCAACAAATTCTTTACTAATAACCTTCATGGTTAGAAAAACTCTCCATTTCATAATATATAGATTTTAATAGATATTAAATCTTATTTTTTGCAGTTATGTTTAAAAAATTGTACAACATAAATGCTCATTAAGGTCGATTTAAGAGAATATATTTGAATTCAAAACATAGCTACATTCCCTTGAAATTAGTTAAAAGAACAAAAAACAAATTCAGTGCATGAACTTTATCTGGCTTACAATTTGTATTTTAATCCTTCTGAATTTAATTATTGAGAAATAATTAAATTAAGAAGGAATAAAAAAAAATTCATTATGACAATGAGCTGAAGGACGTTAATTGTGTAAAAATAATCTGAAATTACGGTCTTCATCATTTTACCCAAAGCCCATATTAAGGAAGAGTTTTAAGAATACAAGTTAGAGGGGTGAATATTATCTTATTTTTTCTTCTCATATACCCTTGATTATTTTGTTCATGCAGGGAATATTTGTGGAGGGACGTGTTCGGTTTTAGTTAATTTTTTAAATATTGCCGCCTTTTGTAAATGCTATCATAGAATATGAAGCGAGAAAATTGCAACTGACGTACCGTATTTCTTTCTTTTTTTTCTTCTTCTTCTTCCTCCTCCAAGCCCCTCATACGTCCCATATCCTTTAAATGAAAGCATGAGACATGGGAAAGGTGCAGAGTTGACGCAGGGGCTGCGTGACAGGCTTAGCGCATCTGATCGAGAGACACACAGGGAAGACGTAAGAATTCAGATAGGGCGAGACGGATCTGTCGCGAGTGAAGTGTGGGCGAACTGACAAAGGCCGAGGCTCTCCTTAGGGAAAGCTATTAGCTGACCCATTGACTGGAATGTTTGTGCTTGCTTCTAAGACGGCCTTATCTAGCCTCCCTTAACTAGCCTCGCCTTAACCCCCGAGACTGCATAAGGGCCCCATCCTCCCTTGTCGGCAAATCTCCCAAACAACTTGACAAAGAGCCAAGGCTGCCGCTGCTAATCTACCTTCCTGCCGCAAGCTGAAACCCAAGCATTCTGCAAATGGTCATTTACATCTCACATACGGTATCATCCATATTTGGGGCATTAATTACTGATTACTACCCATTGATGCTATAAAAATTGCTAAGTATCTATTTGATGTGCTATCTTCTTATAACTGGCTTCCTAAGACACCCTCAGCCAGTTTTAGCTAGATAACAACTAAACTTTTCCCAAAATTTTCCAAATTATATAAAGTAATTAAATAGGTGTTCCACTCTCCCAATATATGGATGCATATGGATTTTAATAATAAGTATATGACATATAATAATATATAGGCGCTGATGGCCATAGTAGTTGAGCGCCTTTAATCTACAAACAAACAAAAAACTAATCTTAGTGATATTTTATTTATCCTCATACTATTCTCAAGCTAGTAGGAACGAATATTTGTCCATCTTAATTTTTGTACATAAATCTTGATATATAATTTTTCCTTTGTAAAATTTACGATAAATAATTTGTAAACTGTGACGTGCTTATTTACAAATCCAACCCGTACTAAGAGATAAGTGATGACATTTCCCGCGTTACAAGACCTGTCATGACTTAATCCGAAGAGTAGGAGGAAACTGGGCAAGGAACAAAGATGAGTGAATGAGAAGAAGAAAAATGTTAGTACATTCATTCCCTTGACAGTGACAGTAATACAGTCAGATCGCTATCAAACTATGAGTGTTTAGTAGATGTGTTTAGTAAATTCCTGAACTTTTTTTTCTGTAATGGGACAAAGTGTTTATAATTTAGCTGTAAGAAATCCTGTTAATTTTTTTAAATCGTTTTTATCTATATGCTAGAAATAGTTTCTTAATGCATCGTCAGCATAAAATTAAATTATTCATCTTCGCTGGATCTAAATCAGATCCAGTTTACAGTCATTAAACCCGTTGTTTGAAAGAGGATTTGAGCTTTCTTTAATTAGTTTTATGTAAAGAGTTTAATTGAAATGTAAATATAAGGAATCACGTCTCGCAGGAACTGCGTAATCTATGCACTTAACATGTTTCCATAAAGGCAGATATATGTATACATAAGAGAAAATAAGAAAATTGTGTTCGTAAGCTGAAGAAAACAATGGGCGTAATAGATGGGCCACTAAGCTTTGCTCCAGACTTGCCGGCAAAAAATACAAACATTTATTAAAATTTGCATTTACACTTATTATTATTTCTTATGAATCATAAGGCGTAACAACCTAGACGTTGATCGCCTAACAAACACATATCTATCTTATGAATCATGAACCTATCATGAAACTTCCTCATACCTGTTATAAGTATGAATAAATTGTGATTATAAATTTTAGTCTCTCTCTAAACCTGTCTTTTTCCCTCATCCGATAAACCAGAAATTAAATATTTACAACGTAAAGTTTATTTTTATTTATTTATTTTTTAAATGTGTTAGCCTTATTTTCAACCGCTTAGGGTCACGGGTAGATAGGCCATCTATAGGTTGGCATCCCATTCTAAACACCCATGGTTCTAGATAAGCATTTAAATATCGATAAAGGGCAGTATTTGAACCCGATGCTCCTGGATTGCGAGACACAAACGGATCCTAGTTTATGTCCCGATTATGGTGTCTTTATTTTTAAAAAAATGAAAGTCTACCCAACACTTAAAATTATATCTTAAATAACTTTCTTAATACGTGTTTTTAAATAAACGTTATTGAATATATAAGCAAAACAATTATATCATGCACCAATGTTTTTAAGTAACGTTAATTATAGCAAAAATATTAAGATTTTAAGTTCTAGGTATGTGTTTAATTGTGCTTAAAATAATCCAAAGATTTGAAAATAAAAGCTTTAATACTAAATTTCGTCTTATTATATTAAATTACGAGTGTTAGAGCGAACAATCGCGGCTGCTATATTGAGTAATCAGTAACATGTGGGATGGAGAGTGCAGTGCACACACAAACAAATAGAAAAAAATCACAAGGAGTAAAATTTTCCGGGATATCTCGCTCTTCTTCAGTGAGGAATGAAAAGTCTCTTTTCATATATTACATATATATAATAAAAAAGAACGGGAGGGTGAAAGAGTGTTCAAAACATA
>KZ807172.1:152111-162591 GCA_000696205.2 Oncopeltus fasciatus | reverse complement strand
AAGAATAAAATAAAATTAAAATAAAAAATTACCGCATATAAGTGAAGATACTAATTTACGAACTTCATATGAAATTTCTGTTTTACAACGTTTAATTCAATCTATTGCTATGTGAGATTTTTGCTCTTTGATTTATTTATTAATTTTTTTTACTTCTGTAAAACCATTTGATATCTGTAAACCATTATGTAGTGCACATTAAAATGACCGTGTACTTCAATTAAAAAATCTCAATTAGCAAACATTATTACTTTAACACATAGCTTTTTATTGTCTATTAGATCCTATGAAGTATAAAAATGAAAGGAGGTGATTAAATTTTTTATTTAAATGGAAATGTACATTTAGTTTATTATTTTATTATAATACACCCATGAAATCGAGAAAAAACTTCTTTTTTTTTCTCCACCACAAAAAAATATACATTAAATTAGGAAAAAATAAAATACGTTTGCCCACGGTACAAGATACAGTAAAAATTGCTACAAAGTCTTTAATACAAGTAATAACATTTTGAAACATAACAGAAAAAATATCCATTTTTTATTTATTTAGATCTAAGTTTTACCGTAAAACAACCAAACAGCCAAATTCATTACAATAATATAAGGCGAAGTCAAAGAAAATATTGAACTTTGGAAAAAAACGACTTTACATTTACTAGTTTAATGTTAAAAGTGTTGTTATAATACTTGTCTTTATTCGTTATTATAAGCAATTGTAACCTGTACGGCTTTAGCCTAACAAACTAAAACTATTTAGAGGCATACTTTTGGAACTATTCAGACTTAAAGTATACATACCGTTTGCTCTGAAATTGAGCCACTAAACGAAAAATTCTTTAAAATGTAAATTTCCTGGTGGAAAATTAAACAACTAATTATTTTGGTAGACTCTTATAATATATCTTCTATTTCGGTAGCATTATTTTTTTTAAAGTCATGAACAAATTTTTGTCGGAGTTGTTAGTCATTAAACAGTTGGGGGAAGAAGTTCTAATTTAATATTCTCCATTCAGTTAAATTCTGCAGCCCAGATTGAGATTAATTTTTTTAATCACAAAATCGCACGTTAATTATAAAGTTAATTATATCTGGCAGGAAAAAAAAATAGGTTGTTGACTAATAGTTTTCTCATCAATACGTATTAGAAACACAGCACCTACCCACATTCCTAATTAAATACTATAAATATGTTTTTTATACATGTTTTTATGAATATTTTTCCTAATTTGAACTACAACATGTAGTAAAAACTATTCAGGTTGAAATAAGAGATTTGGATCTTGTATGGTAGTCATCTCCAATGAAGAAAGTGTTTCCATAACTAATTTTGATCACAGGACGATAACTTGATATCGATCTTGTAGAATCAAGACATACATATCGAAGGCGGCAATTAGCTGAGACGTAAAATACACAGATGCCACCATACCTTCAGCCCACCCTCAGACTAAATTACTAATTTCCTCACTTATCTATCCCTGATCTAGACCTAATCATAATTACCGACTTGGGAGAAGGAGGGTAGGAAGCTACCCTAACTGTATAATGACTGGTTCGAATAACCTACATATATTTAATGGGGAACCAGTAATATATTCCTCATGTTTAATGATGACAAATGACGGACGCCTGAGGGCGACCGCAGGACCCTAGGATCCTCCCAAACTGGGGTAATTAGACTAATTTTCAAGTGGATATGGAAATATAATGTAAGGGCAACATACCTTGTTACTATAGATGCAATGTTGGTTGACGGTTGGTCGAGTTTTGTACATAAGCTGGAATAATTAAACTCCTCCCCTAACAAGTTAGGGGTCCAAGGGATAATAACGGCAACATAAGATACATTTACCTTCCCAACAAATCTATCATTGAAACTTTCCCCTGAACACTTCCGTGTTCTATTGTAAACTATTGAAATAAAATAATGCCATCTAAAATGGGTGAATGAGGAAACCTAAAAAGGGGTTCAAAAATCCCAAATAATAATTCTTGACTATTATTATTAGCATTATATAGCTCCGGTGGAGTTGATACTTTTTCGAAACATCCGATTTTGTATTTTTTTAAATGTTTTTATTATAATCTTATACATAAATTAACTCTGAAAAAAAAATGCACATTGATTATGGTACTCTAAGATGATTTTAGCTGGGGTTCGGTCAGTTAGATCCATAAAAATTTAACCAGTAACAAGTTAAAATCTATTTACACCATCCTCAAAGACCCCATCCCCCTTCCTAACAGAACTAATGTCGTCTGTAAAATTCCCTGTTCCACACCGAATTGCCAAGGTTCTTACATTGGACAAACAAAAAACCCGATTTCCCGCAGAATTAATAACCATAAAAATGACATCAAGAATAAACTAATAAAAACTGCCCTCACTAAACATGTTTTTCATGAAGCACACACATTTGACTTCGATAGCTTAACCATTCTTTCCACTGAACCCTATCAACACAAACGTCTTTTGTCTGAAACCGTTCACATCAACTTACAACACTTATTCTAACATTTTCAACATTCTAAAAACCATCAGCCCTCCGTCTCAATAAACCTGTCAAAACATTTTTCCCCAGTTCCAAAGTCACTTATTCCCAATAATACCCTTCCCTTTTTTTCCTTTGTCCTTTTTATTGCCTTCTCTTGTAACAGGCCGCTTTCCATTTACACCTTCCGCCTTGTACCTGATACCCCCACTCCTTTTACTTTTTCGCTTTGTGAAAAAGTAAAATTTATATAGTTCAGTCATGGAAATGTGAACTTAGGGACAGAACGTCCTCTCTCATCTTCATGATAGGTAGGTGTGGCAAATTACTGCTTTAATGATATTTCAATTTTTTTTTCTTGTCAATAAGTTGTTTGTTTGCATGTTTTTTTCAAATTGGTTCTTTTTCAAATTGTTTTTCATAAACTTTAAATTGTCTTACATAGCTTTCTACATTCATACTCTTGATATCACATTATATTATAATTCTCTATTATACTAATTTCAATTATTATTGTATTCTCATGACATTGTATTTCTACAGCCCTGAAGATGGCTTACAATGTAAGCCGAAACGTTGGCAGATAATCCTTTGTTAAAAAATACATTTTTTAAATTTGTGTTTTTTTGGATCTACCTTGACCGAACCCCAACTAAAATCATCTTAGAATAATATCTACGGTCAACAAACTCTCCTTTTGAACATTGATTATGGAACATTTTCTTGTGAAGCTGTTTTCAAAGATACGTCTTTTACATCATTAGAGCAATTGAGCTTCAGCTATCTAGGTAAGGATCTTGATTATACTTTTTAAATTTTAATCCAAATTTTTCGGGCGGGTTGGGTATTATCGGCGAGACATTTTCTTATTTTCCTATAATCAAACTATGTTTTAAATTTATTTGTAGGTATAGAAAAGTATTTATTTATAAATCATAGCTAGAAAAGAAAAAGTTATCGAGGCAAAAATAGGTATTAGCCAGATTAGGCCAATTTTATAATAACTATTATTTTATTTTATTAAAATATGAATATTTTTTAGACCTCAGCAAATTATATTATTGAAGAGCAAGTCCGAATTAAAATCGTCGTTCGTGGGGTAAACCAGTTTTTCCTTTAAAATTTGACCCAAAGGAAGATAAGCAATTTATAAAATTTTCCCTGATCATATATCAATTCACTGGGTCACTAAGCTGCAGGGAACTGAAGTCGCCCTACAACTTGTGGAATGAGGGTCCGCGATGATAACTAGTCTCAGGAGGATACATATTTAAGTTTCAAAAAAAAAAATTAAAAATAAAATTAAAAAATAAAAATAAAGGGGCTCTGTTTTCATTTATTTTTCCCGGCGCCCACGTAGGCCGAGACAAGTGAGAACAGGCTGGCAGTGGGCCGTTCCGTCCTCTGATGGACTGGCTGAATCGAATCCCCAACAGGTTTCTACGAGAAATGAAACGTGATAATATATTAAAACGACGGGCCGACGCTGAGGAGACATCAATGAACTGAGCTCTTTGACAGGAAGGAGACCAGACACCGGGAACATCTCTGAAGGAATTATATCACAATCCAGTGCCTCTTTTTATTTATTTTATTTTTTTCTTTCAAATAGGAAGGAAAGTAGTGGTAGTGTTGACGTATACAACTGTAAACGGTATACAAAAAAGAAAAAAAAATATATGTATATATATATAGTGTATGTGTGTTTATAGTAATATCAAGAACAGGTGAGATAGAGAGTGCAGAGCACACACAAAAAGAAAAAAATCAGAAGGAGTAAAATTTTTGGGGATCTGTCGCCCTTCGTCGATGAGGAGTAAAGAGAGTCTCTCTCTAGTAAATTGATTGTGTCCTGTTTACATTTCGGCATGTCTGAGCATGAACATAAACATCAGATGAATATTTATACAGTCTGTTTAACCTTGTAGCCCTGATTATATACATTGCAAGTGAAAATTTGAAGTTAGAAGAAAATTTTGGTACCACAAAAACTTTTTATTTCTCTAATTCTGATGACATTCTGATTGTACGGTAATTGGTTCACTCTTTTCGTCAACATGAAACATAATTATACATTATTAGATGTTTTTTTGTTGAAGTTTGTTCAAAGTAGTGACCTGGCCTCAACAAAAAACATCTAATAATAATTTCTACGGTAAAAACAAAAAATAAAACTCTCCATTTTTAATTTTACATTATTTCAAAGAAAATATTCAATGTTGGTTACAAAAAGTTAAATGTTCATTTCCTAACTAAGAAACAGTCTAATTGTTTGAAAAAAATTTATCAGACGAAGATAATTTATTTTAATTCTTTTTTTTGTGTGTGTGTGTATATATACTCGTATAAAACAATCCAGTAACATGCCTTAGAGGCACAGAGAAAGAGCACATGTTAAGGATGTGTTAATTTTTCAGAGAGTTTTTAGGCGCTTTTCTTTTCCTAATCAATAATAATGGTACTAAATAAGAGCTGTTATTGATAATATAAGGGAAGAAAAAAAAACTGTGTACTGCGATTACAGAACCTTAAGCTCAGGATATAGGTACCTTAAACACCGGTCTATCGTACCAAACTGTTAAAAATTTGATCTTTACATAATTTAAGGGGGGCCAGGTTAGCGCAGGGGATCTGCGTTCGGGACTCACAATCCTGACGCTGCGGATTGAAATGCCGCCCAGGACAAGCTTTTATCTGTAAATAAAAGCTTGTCATTAGCCATGGATGTTTAGAATAGGGTGGCAACCTGTAGGCAGCTCTTCCCTGCATGACACTAAGCGGTTAAAAGGGACGCTTAAATATTTTAAAAGGAGAGTTTTTTGACCGTAGATATTATTCTTAGATGATTTTAGTTGGGGTTGACTTGACCGAACCCCAACTAAAATCATCTAAGAAAGGCTAAAATTTTTTTTTTTTTTTAAAGGAAAAAGAAAAAGGAGAAAGTTGTTTTATATGACCATTATAGTGATGAAAATATGGATGAATTTAAGGATTCCCCGTTTTTCAAATGACTTATTTTATTTACAGAGAATTTTACCCTTAAATTAATAAAATATAATATTGTTACAAGAATACTTATTGTGAACATTGGGAAAATTGAGATCTATTCCCAACGTACTCTTTTCGAGTTCGAGGGGTAGTAAGGTTTTGCAGGTGTAGGGGTACTACAAGTCCTCTAATAGGCGGACAACATCTATATGTCCCCCACCCACAGCGTGAAGCCGGCCGGTGACAGTCGGGTGGGCGGCGGTCTTTCTGCCACTTCCCAACCCGGTATGCAGATGGCCTGGGGAAGGGGGACCAGGCAATAAATTCCCCCCCAGGTCTCAATCTACAGTAGACCTGTCAACAGCTCAGAGATAATTCGGCTTTTAGTGGGATCTTATGCTCACATAACAAGACAGATTAGTCCTAAATAATAGTCACTTGTAAGGAAGAAAGCGAAAAGTCTAAAACGACTAAGCTCTCTCTGATCCTAGATATATAAGCTTTATATTAGCATAAAGATGTTTAATTTTCAGTCCTTTTTTATATCCAGTCATATAGATTTTTTTTTTTTTAAATCATTGCTATTATCGATCATATAGATTGTGACACAAATGAATTTTCCTTAGTAAAGAGTAAAATTATACTTTTTTGATATTTTCCCTCAAGGAAACTAAACTAAGCTCATGAGATGTAAACTAATCACGCTTTTTCTCTCATATATAGGTAATACTTTTTCTTATTATAGTGCACATATATGCGATATTCAGAAATGATAGTTTAAGCTTTTATATAAGAGAAGTTGTAGCAGACAGACAGACATACAGACTAAATAGCCTCCATAATTGCAGAGTAAATATTTTGAAAAGAATAATCAAGTCAGAAAACAACACTTTAACAATATCTACTTACTTCTTTTCTCTTTTTCCTGCTCCAGTATCCCTGAATCCTTTTGCAAAGGGGTTATTGTCAATTTTTAATTGTGTTATCTGCAAAAGAACAGAAGTATAAACCAAATTTCATTAATTAGTTAATTTAAAGATGTAAAAAAGTTTTATAAATTATATAAATAAAACTAAAGGCAATATTGGACTGGCTTTCATGTGGGCGTATCACGTTGCCACAGAGATTTCGAGTCAAGCCATGTTGCCCATGGATTTTATCGAAAAATAAAGTCTGCTACTGCCATGAGCGTTTAAAATTTAATATTCATGTGTGTTTGTGAATATAAACAATTTAACCCATCACAATTTAACTTAATGTTTAGTATTGATATTATAAGCAACTAAGCAAACTTTTTGATGCTTTAACACAAAATTAAGGAGCATTCAAGATTTAATTTTCTCTTTAAATACTTAAATATTAAGTCAAATAATTTCTATAATGCTAATGTATAAATTGAAAATAAATATTTAGTCAAATGCAATATTTATCTGATGAATTAATAAGGGCAATGAAGGCCTTTTAGAGAAAAATAAAGTTTAATTCAAAAAGGTAAGTACTCAATACAAACCTTCTCGTTTTGGTAGGCAGTAACCGCTATGAATTCAGTCTCCTTGAAGACGTACGTCCTGAACGTCGAGTAGGGAAGCTTGAGGATGTCGTTCGCTCGAACCAGGTGGAATCTTGGCTGGTACTTATGCATCGAGTTCAGAATCGTCTGAAACAATAAGTAAAAAAAAAATAAGGTTAACAATTTAATTTAAAAAACAAATAAACTGTATTTCCTTTTTTTTTTGTGTCTGATCACAGTACGGGGAAAATACGAGTATCCAGCTTTATGAGGTGGAGACAAAAATAATTTAATTTTCATCTTTTACCTACAATGTAACCAAACATAGCGAAAAGTAAATTAAATTGATGATCATGGCGAGCGTCTGACATGCCAGACCTTAGGTTCATGGGCCTAGCATGCCACACACTCGTCACAATCATAGACCTGAAGACGACTCTCATTGTAAGCAAAAATAATCATATTCTAACGCATTGTTTCAAATAATACATTTTTTCTAAACCATTTCTGATTAAACTTTTACTATTGAAGCACTCATACACCACACAGTATAATATCTCATTTCCTCCTTCTGTCTTAAGTTTTCTATAGAACACATCTCTTTCCAAACGCCATTATGGATGATTCGTTTTCATAATAACAATAGATAAATGACTAAAAATAGTGCTGATGATTTTTTAACTGAAATAGTTTAATTTTAAATGCATGGATAAAATAAACTGAAGACTGTCGGAATTGTATTAGCTAAATATACTATACACTAATTCGATTGATAACTGTCGAGTGATTGCGAATACGGTTTCTCATAAAAAAAATTATTCCTAATATTAAAATTATTGTGGTTAAGGCCGTTTATCTCCTGGAAATCTAAGGTGATTTTTATGAGGACAAAAATAAGTCACCTCATAACGTTACCACATTAAAAAAAAAAAAGATTTTGAACAAAGATGATAAAGATTGAAAACCCACCGGTTTGGAAGATACAGTACAAACAACCCAGTCTTATTGACTGGTATAGTGCTATGTTGAATGAATCCACTCAACGAATTTTATTTCCTTAGATTCTTCTGTGACCAGAAGTTACAAATAAACAAAATATTAGGAAAGTTTAAGAGTGTAAACTGAATCACTAAAAGTTAGAGGCCTGATCAGTTTAGAAAAAAAAAATCTGGACTGTTAAGTTCCTTTTTCTTGGCCCTTAGCGGACCATAAAAGCCCCCGTGTGATGACTGTGACAATATTAGACCACCCCAGTGAACCTGTATACTAATCAAAATTCTTCTCTTTTTATGTATTAACAATTTCAATATATAAGAAGGGGCATAAACATTCTAAATTACGATTCCGGGAGTATATTCAGGCACAAGAGCTTATCCTAATTAGGGTGACGTAATTGAGAAGAAAAAAACTGGGTTTGCAGGAGAAACAATATTAGTCGTTATTGCTGCTGGTAATGTCAGACAGATAATTTTGAGTTCAGACGATCCATAAATGTATACATACCCACAGACATTTATTAAAGGCAGATATAATGGGCGCCAACTATAAATATTTAAATACTATGTTCTAAATAAAAAAATATAATTAGCTTTCAGTTCAACTTACATTTCAAATTAAAATGAATTTGACTTTCATTGATTTTAAATGAAGTTAAGGTGTCATCCTTGTAATTCTAAAGATATGGAATTATAAATTTAAAAAAACATGCCATCAAAAATAGAAATCATCACAAAACATAACTTTAAAGCTTGCGCCAGCAATAATAATTTCACGGAATTATTCAATGAAAATATAATCTTTAGGGGATCATCCGTATTTTTAATAAGAATGTAATTACCATATATGTATATATANATGATTTGAATCATATATATATATATAAAAGGTATCACATTTCTGAACCGACCTAAAATAAAAAATATAAACAATTAATAAAAAACATCAAAATATTATGACTCGAAAGAAATTTAAAACATCAAAATTCATTTTCCTCACTCGTCTTGTTTCTTGTCGCCATTTAAATGACTTACAGAAACACAGGGGTCGTACACCTGCATAAGCTTTTGGGCAAAATATTACAATATAATAGAAGACATCATAAGATAAAATAAATAATTAAGTTAAAATAATTGCGATCCACAATTTTTTTTTCCGAGACAAATCTTTAGAATAATTGACTCCTCCTATTCGGTTAGCCCATATCTGTTATACTTAGGTACACATGTCTTCACATATACATGTATCTAATATTCTGAACTAACTATTTTTTTTTCGCTTTTCCGAATGATTAAAAAAAAAATCATTAAAAAACAGCCTTATTTAAGTTGCTTAACTTTCCCTGGAACGCATTCATAAGATGCTGAAATACTGAAGGCATTTGTTAAAATTAGTATACTGTATAAAAAAAAAGAAGATATATATATATATAGAGAGAGAGAGATATTATTGACTTAGGACGATGTGTCCTCTCTTAGAGACAATATTCATACTCCTTAAGTTGAATACAACTAATTAAGAAATAAACTAATAATTAACACTCTAAAAAACAAAGCTAAAGAAAAAATCAACTACTTTACATTAATTATTAAGATATGGTAATGTTCAATCTATATTGAAAATTTATATATAACAATATCAAAGACAAATTACCCTCTATATATGAGAGAGAGAGATATTGAGAGGGAGGAGGGGAAGGGGAGGGAGAGAGAAATTCAATCAGGGAATAAATAGAAATCGATAAAAAGAAAAATATTATGGGAAATAATTATATGGTTTAAAGTTTGTTCTATTTAAAGTGACAATTACAATTAAAAAAAATATAAAGGGACAATAATTTAAAGGAATTAACAAACCCAAAATATCAGTGCGATTGGGGTAGTGAAAATGTAGGCCTTAGGATTATCTGTAGGAGAATTAGCTATCTGTTGGACGGAAGGGGATCAGTGGGCTTTGGTCCCAAGATCAAGATATCCTTCGCCTGGGACTCGTAGATCGTCCGGCAAGATATCCGACTCCTTCACTCCCCCCGCTCCCAACCAACGACTGAAAGCCGCTTTAGAAAGCTCTTACACGCTTTATTTGCCTCCCGACGTCAAAGGCGACGGCTATACCACACCTAATGAGGGTATTAACTGATTACCGGTGGAGGGTGGAAGGGGGGGGGGGATTAGCCCCCTCCCCCAATCACGACAAACAAACCGACTTTGGAAGGCGCCGTCTCCTTTTATGTACGACATCCCCCCACCTTCGCCGGAGGTGGGGAGATGAATTTCGCCCAATAAAATTCTCACTTTATTGGTTTGACATTCTTACTGAGGAAATATTAATTATAGAAGAGGAGAATAAATTACTATAAAAAATTATGGAAATTGTAAAGAAAGAGACGACATTTAGTACACATGATTATTAATCACCCTCAGTGAATTCACACCAACTCCTCAAAGAATAAATTATGTTAGAATACTTATATACAGCATTATATATAT
>KZ807172.1:118495-131687 GCA_000696205.2 Oncopeltus fasciatus | reverse complement strand
GGGTTCAAATTCCACCCAAATATATATATATGTGTGATATAGATGTACTTGCCAACAACCCTAGTGTGCCGTAGGTTATAGGCATAACTGTGGCTTGGATTATGGATTACTCTTGCCGGTGAGTCTTGAGCCAGCTGTAGCGAGGTAATCTTTTCTCAAATTTTTTCCTTCCAATGCTTGTAAGATTACTTATTAATTTTGTTTTACTTTTACCTTTTCTTAATGAAACTTGTTAAATCTGCCATACTTTTTATTTTATAATAGCCTAAATCTATATTATCTAAATGCTTACAATAGTAGGCCTACTGATAAGTGACATAACAAAATGCCATCATACGTTCTTGAGTCTCAATGCTCGTTAGGATGGTTATTATGTCCGTGGAATTTCGAGGAAGGTCAAACATTTGTCGACAGTTGGTTTCCCATTCCTTGGTGAACAGTGGTTTAAGGCAACGGACCATTTCCAACAGAGGTACTTCCAACTTCAGTTAACTCCCCTTTAATTAAGAGGATATGCCTTTGTCAGATACCTCATTTCCCAGGATCCCAGGAGCTGGTCAGAAACACAAAAGGATTACCAAAAGCCCAAAGGACAGTGAGGTTAATTTTCCAACTGGGATCAAAACCACCATATCGGGTTTTCCTGGAGTCAGAGTAGCACTACTTTCCTCAGAATTGATATAAATTTTCTTTATCCAAAATGTTATTTTAGAAAAATTTCTTCTAGAAATTTATTGAATTTTCAAAATTACTGATACTATTACAACATGTATGAAGACTTCTATAAAGAATGGCATAAGTAATTCTTAGTAAATATGTTTCTGACTGGAAGTACGGACACTAACTTATATGTAATTTAGCTCTAAAGAAGAACTCCGGGAAACTTAGGCCTAACTAAGGTATGATGGTGATTCATTTCTTCACATTACTTGAGGTTTTTAAAATAAAATAAGTTTAACAAAACTAAAAAGCTGAATACATGTGTAACCTGGAGTTGAATACAGACAGTGACAGTGAACACATGTATTCGGCCAAGAAGATGGATAATGTCCGAAAGCGCTCGCCAACAGAAGATGGTTTGCAGAAACCAATGAAGACGGATAATAGAAGGTATGATAGTTCTATATTCATTGGTAGTGAAAATAACCTTTTACATGAGTAACCTTTTTGTCATATAGTATTTGAATATCATAGTATCATAACTTGCTTAATTTTTAATTTAAAACTTATGTTTAAGTGGTTTCAATCGATGATAATACCTAGCAAAATACTCGTACAAGCAGATGTTTTTTGTTGGAGTTCGGTCAAGGTTGATCCAAAAAAATACTATTTAAAAAATGTGTACTTTTTAATTGAACTCCCACAAAAAAAAAATCTACTAATAATCTCTACGGTCAACAAATCTCCATATGAACTAGTACTTAGCTTTTATAGGAGGATGCTTAGGTGTGTAAAATATCCTTTACATTGTTTATATATATCTTAATTATTGTTTTTATTTATATTTTTGGCCTTTTGATTTAGAGTAAAATCTGCTCAATGTACATCAGAGTTTCAATGCCTATTTCTTACGTAGCGACTATTTAAATAACAAAGTATACGTCAGACGGTGTCTTGAGCCAGCTGTAGCGAGGTAATCTTTTCTCAAATTTTTTCCTTCCAATGCTTGTAAGATTACTTATTAATTTTGTTTTACTTTTACCTTTTCTTAATGAAACTTGTTAAATCTGCCATACTTTTTATTTTATAATAGCCTAAATCTATATTATCTAAATGCTTACAATAGTAGGCCTACTGATAAGTGACATAACAAAATGCCATCATACGTTCTTGAGTCTCAATGCTCGTTAGGATGGTTATTATGTCCGTGGAATTTCGAGGAAGGTCAAACATTTGTCGACAGTTGGTTTCCCATTCCTTGGTGAACAGTGGTTTAAGGCAACGGACCATTTCCAACAGAGGTACTTCCAACTTCAGTTAACTCCCCTTTAATTAAGAGGATATGCCTTTGTCAGATACCTCATTTCCCAGGATCCCAGGAGCTGGTCAGAAACACAAAAGGATTACCAAAAGCCCAAAGGACAGTGAGGTTAATTTTCCAACTGGGATCAAAACCACCATATCGGGTTTTCCTGGAGTCAGAGTAGCACTACTTTCCTCAGAATTGATATAAATTTTCTTTATCCAAAATGTTATTTTAGAAAAATTTCTTCTAGAAATTTATTGAATTTTCAAAATTACTGATACTATTACAACATGTATGAAGACTTCTATAAAGAATGGCATAAGTAATTCTTAGTAAATATGTTTCTGACTGGAAGTACGGACACTAACTTATATGTAATTTAGCTCTAAAGAAGAACTCCGGGAAACTTAGGCCTAACTAAGGTATGATGGTGATTCATTTCTTCACATTACTTGAGGTTTTTAAAATAAAATAAGTTTAACAAAACTAAAAAGCTGAATACATGTGTAACCTGGAGTTGAATACAGACAGTGACAGTGAACACATGTATTCGGCCAAGAAGATGGATAATGTCCGAAAGCGCTCGCCAACAGAAGATGGTTTGCAGAAANCGGATAGAGTTAATGACTACTTACTAATTTAGGTTCTAACCTGGGTGATCCTTTACCTTTTTACAGATTTCCTCTTTAAAAAGTAAAATCTTTAATCCTACCTTTAATCCAAAAAAAATATTGAAGGTCTGTCCCTAAACTCAGCGATACTAGATACCTGTAAAAGATTACTATTCTAATTTAACAAATTTTTATAAATAACCTATTAATATTTACGCCTACATAAGTTGAATCAGGATGCCTTAAATTCTTATGGTGTTAGGTTTTACCACTTTGTGCTCATATAGCCTCTACAGCCTTTTTTGTAAAAATCCTACTTTCTCGTTCCAAAAAGCACGTCAGGGAATGTAATCTTTAGGAAGCCGACTTCTTTTCAGTGGCTTAGTAAATTTAGTCTTGGTCATTGTGATCGGCCTACGTTAGAAAACATTTCTGTGATGTCACTCGATTGCTGTGGGACCTATACCCTTATTGCTTCTTCTTAAACGATCTCTTCTAGTTCAGGAAATTATTCAAAACTCGATCAAGGTTTTATCAACCTTGATATGGCATTTTATTAAAGCTCCAACGTACATGGAAAGTGCATAAGTAGTACTATAGACTACCGTGAAGAAAAATTAATGTATTTCTATGATGTTTTTTGTTGGGGTTCAGTCAACGTAGATCAAAAAAAATAGAATTTTAAAAAATGTGTATTTTAAAAAATTATCTGCCAACGTTTCGGCTTACATTGTAAGACATCTTCAGGGCTATCATGAAGGCGAAAGGGGACATCGTGTCACTTGGATACCATATTCTTGACTAAGAGGTAGGGTTTGACCTACCTCTTAGGTTTGATAGAAACCCAAGGTTTAAAATATAATTTTTATTTTAATGAATGCATTTTTGCTGCGAATTCTTTACAAAGGACAATTTAACCGACTTCTTTTAGTTTTTTCTGCCGAGAAAATTTTTACGCACACTGCCGTTTCGAGGGGATAATGAGAAATTCGCCCGTCTAATGGTGAACGGCCACTTTTCACGATGGGCCGGGGGGGGGGGGCAGAAGAAAGGCGAGAGAAAAGCGTGAAAAGTCTCCCGGCCAGAAATGGAAAGTGCAGAAAATCCTTTCTCGGGAGGGAGGACAGTACCCGACCGGGGGACAATACTCCGCCAGCGTCATCGCTCTTCTGGTGGAGAGTCCGTGGGTGAGGGTTGCTAGTTAGTATAGCAGAGGTTAAGGGTGACTATCGAAACCTCTTCAATCTTTGTCAATATCCGAATATGTGTAAGCTTGAATTTCTAGCAAAGAAAAACTACCGACTAATAATAATATTTAAATAAAAAAAAATCCATTAATTTAGGTTGTTATAGTGGTCGAAATAATCCTGATTCCTGTATTTTATTGACTGATTTATAGTGGACATATTAAGGGGTATTTATAGGGCGTAATAACCTAGAAGTTGATTGCCCTTCAATCTACTACTACTACTACTACATTCATGAACAGCTAAGAATTTTGTTTGTCGGTACTTAAATGGGTTTTCATTTGTTGATATAAAAGGGCGCGGGTAGCCTGTGAGAATTCCTAGTGACGTACGAGCCCGGCATATATCCCCGATACCAAAGAGGTGGGGGACCGCTTTTGTTGTGGTCCGACCGGAAGCAGGGAGTCTCTGCGCGAAAACCGCCGGCGGAAACCCCCACCGCTCCCGCCCAACCAGCCAACATCCATATTCATTGTCTGGTCCCATTCAGGGCTACTTACGGGGCAAACAAAGCCTTTTCACACCTCACAAAGTCCACTCGGCCCGCCTCGGCAATCCTTCCGAGCGCTGCTTATATTAATTCGCTGGAGTTACCCCTCCACAGCAATTAGCAAGTAGGAAACCGTTCACTCATACGGAAAGATGGGCTAACGCTAATATGTATGTTGTTACTGTCAAATATAGACCTAAACCTTGGTCTGATCAATTTAGAACGGCCATCGTTGAAGCAAGGGATTCGTTCGGGTCTCACAATCCTGGCGCTGAGGGTTCAAATTCCACCCAAGGCAATTTTAAATCGATAAATAAATCCTTGTCCTGAGCCATGGATGTATAGATGGCATCCTGTAGATAGCCGGTCCTTTATAACGAAGACGAGAAAATAGGCCCACCCAGTTCGTGTGCTAAATAATATTCAAATCCGGTATTTTCGGTTTTTTTTTTCTACAAAACACTGTCAGTTCTTTAATTCAGCAAAAGGGGTGTTAAAAAAGGAGTGTTAGGGGAAAGAGGTAAAAATTTAAAATTGTAGTATCTTCTCCTAAGTAAGTAATCATAAACCTTTAATCAATTAATGAGAGGGAGTAGAATAAAATAATCTATCTGTCCCAGCCCGGACAAATAGATTTTTGATAGTGTGTTGGGAATTTAATTAGAATCTAGCTCGTCCCGGTGGTGCAATAAAATCATCAACCGGCCCGGAAAGCAGGGGATCAAGGTCCGTGTCCTGGCTGGAAGATAGATTTTTTTATTCTATTCCCTCTCATTAATTGTTTAAATTTTACGTTGGATAATACAGCACAATTAAATTAAGATTTATAAATGAAAATTTAAAAAAAAAGAAGCATATAACGTGAGTCGATAAATAGCTAGACAATGTCAGCTCCTTCGAGCATAAGACGATGTATTCGTCTTTCTTGTGGGTTAGACTCTCGCTAGTGTGTTGGGAATTTAATAAGTTATCTGGTTCGTCCCGGTGGTGTAATAGAATCATACCGGAACGGAAAACAGGAGATCCAGGTTCTCGTCCTGGCTGGGACAGATAGATTTTTTTATTCTATTCCCTCTCATTAATTCTTTAAAATTCACGTGGGATAATAAACTACAACTAAATTAATATTTATAAACCTTTTATATTCATATAAATACTATCTGTAATCGATCATTCCTTGTATTATTATGTTACTCGCAAATTTACTCACATCAAGTTTATTTTACAACCACAGCAATAATTTTTAATCTTCTCTCTTGCTGTATCTTACAAAGATTACTTAATAATTGTTATTTAATAAAGATTTTAACTTAGGACTGGAAGGGGTTTCTGAGTTTTTGATAAGTTTCGAAACATTGGAAGCTTTAGAAAATAAGAAAATATAAGCAATTTTTGTAAATCTGATACTCCCTCGCCCATCAAAAATTATTCATAGCACTTGCTGAAATTTAAAAAATTGATATCCAAATAAAATAAATATATGTATAGTGAATGTAAGAGTTGCAAACAATAATTTGAAAAATAAAATGTGACATAGTAAGCATAAAACAAAATAAAAATTTTAAAATAAATTTAAAATAATGTAAACAAAACAATAAACTACATGATTAATTCGATTAGCGCTATTATTTCTCTAAGTAGAAACAACGTTTAAATAAGAGTAATTTTCCTGGTTCGGAGAGCTCTAGCAATTATTAGGCGAGTTAGAGGTATTTTACTATCTCGTTCTAGCAGAAAATTATTGTGCTACCGAGTGGAAAAAGCACAGAGGACAGGACACATTTGAAAATTCTATTCAATTTGACTGCGACATTTATAGCTGATATGAAAGAAACGTCGGGTTTCGGGTGCACTCGTGTGAACACTACTGCAGACTTTAAACTCTCTACTGTGGAACAAAGCAGGTTCGAGTTTTAACAGAAATATTAATTTCCCCCCTGACACAGCTGCATACAAAGAAATGCATGAATTATTGTAAAAGAAATGCTAATAAAATTAATTTTAAAAATGCAATAGTTTCCAAAATTACAAGTAAAAGCTCAAAGCCAAAATTGTGGCTGACAGTATTCAGCAGATATTTGTCTTTGATGGGTAACTTTTATATGATATCATTCACAATATGTTTCAATACGTGATGTGAGTACATTTATATGGTTATCCGTTATAGTGAATTTTGAATATTAGCAACACACACCTAAGATTAATACCGTGCATGGCAACTCGCGGTATGACAAGTACCCGTTCGCTTATTTGTGAAGCATAAAAGATCGCATTGTTGACAGACCTCACTCACACAAGAACTTTGATCATAGTTGATATGTAAAGACTGCGCGGACATTAGCATGCATGGATTGTATAGTAAACCCATTATTAGCGTGACGTACTGGGGGTTTAATCATTGTCGCTATAATACCTGACGATACAAATGGTCTATCATGGATACATGACATTTCTAGTAATCATGTTGAAAACCCAGCCCGACAACAGTGGCCTAGCGTACAGATATAAGTTACAACAATAAAATCAAATAATGTGACGCGTTATTATTGTGCGAAAATGAAGGAACATTCTATAAGTGCACTACAATAATAATTTAGAGATCATAATTTTATTAAAGAACAATATACAATATGAGTATGGGTGAGCCCTCTTAACGAAATTAATTATTTAAGAACAACAGAAATCCCTTGTCCGAAAGGTAAGAAGAGAATAAATTATTTTTACACAAATAGGCCATAGGTACCCACAAATTATCAAAGTAATTCTGACATACTACTTGCACACATAGTCAGTACATTCTAGCAGTTTAGCACATTTACTCTAATTATCCAACGTAAACTCGAAAAATTTCGTTAAACATTCAACTGATAATTCACACAATATTTATGGGATAATAATATTTCCAAATTTGTACTTCAAAATATGATAAATATCTCCACTATGGGCGGGTAGGCAAAATTACCTAAAAATCAAGGCACCATATAGTAGGGAAAACCCAATCAAAAATCATTTATTTGTAAAATATAAACATTTGATTAGTCAATTAAAACGAAAAAAGTATTAATCTCAACATCCCTGCATTTATTTCGACTTTCTTTTATAAATTTACCAGATTTTATTTATTTCAAAAAGATTTAATTTGTTGCATATTATATAGTAATATTATATTTAGCATTCTATATTTTATTACATTCATTAATTTTATAATGAATATTTTACTATCATACCTTCTATTTTCCGTTTTCATTGGTTTCTGCAACCAACAAGAGTTGAATACAGACAGTGACAGTGAACACATGTATTCGGCCACGAAGATGGACAATGTCCGAAAGCGCTCGCCAACAGAAGATGGTTTGCAGTTTCATTGGTAGTGATAATAACCCTTTAGACTGTCTTTTATTAACTAATTTATAGTAAACATATTAAAGGGTATTTATAGGGCGTAATAACCTAGAAGTTGATTGCCCTTCAATGATCTACTACTACTACTACTAACCCTTTAGATTATTTACATGAATATTTGAAGTAAAACTTACACTTTTTGCAAAATATTTTTGATACCCGTAAAATAATTAATGCATAGGTTTTTCTAGAGGTAATTAATTTAATAAGCATCTTATATAGATTCCAGCTCTCTATTTAAACTGTATGATTTATGTTCTGACTTTTTTTCGACTAAGAAGCTGGACTCCTTCTAGATAGGAAGCTAGTATAATAAATAATGGGTAATTAATTATTGTGGAAGAGACAATGCAAGATGGCTCCCGTAGATAGTCCCGGTGGAGGGGGATGAGGTGAAGAGATTCCCTCTGTGTGGTCGGTAGTGGAACAAGCCGACTCTTGTCCTTTAATTTGAATACAAGAGGAGAGACGGAGATGTAGATAGGGATGGCGCCGGTCTTGTCATACCTCCAATGGATGGTTTTCATTAAGCCGGCCGTGGTACGATTAAACTTACATTTGACACTTCTTGTCATGTGTAAGTTCCCATATCACTACGACTTGCCGTCATCGCTCACTCATAGACATAGATAATCAAAGGATGATAAAGTCCTCAGCCATTACAACCTCGCTGTCGTCGGTCCCATGTGATCCTCACTTAGTGGAATATGCATTGAAATCTCCCCCCCAAAAAATTAAAAAAAATATTTACATCTCCCTTTCTCGCTATCTATCCCCGACTCTCTTCCATTCATTATCTTGCCATGCCATTTTAAACATCCATGGCTCAGGACAATAGGGTGGGATTTGAATCCGAAGCATTCAGGATTTCGAGACCCGAACGGATACCATGAGCTCCCCTGGCGTCCCTTCATTAACTTTAATCATTCTATATCCTATCATAGTATTTGAATGAAGCTCTCATAACTTGCTTAATTTAACATAAAACTCATTCTCTTTTCAGCCCTGAAGAAGCCATCACATGATGTGCGAAAGCTCGGCAAATATCAACAAATTGACACGGTCCAACCCGGAAGAAGAAACGGCAAATAAAACTTATATTTAAGTGGTTGCAATCGATGGTGATATCTAGCGGAAAAACTAGTATTAAGCAGATTTTTTTTTTTTTTTTTTTTTTTTTTTTTTGGCGTTCGGTCAAGGTTGATCTATAAAAATACTATATAAAAAATGTGTATTTTTTAATTGAACTCCCACAAAAAAACACCTACTAATAATCTCTACGGTCAACAACTCTCCATTTGAACTAGTAATTAATGTTTATAGGAGGATGCTTAGGTGTGTAAAATATCCTTTACATTGTTTATATATATCCTAATTATTGTTTTTATTTATATTTTTGGCCTTTTGATTTAGAGTGAAATCTGCTCAATGAACATCAGAGTTTCAATGCGTAATTTTTACGTAGAGACCATTTAAATAACAAAGCACACGTCAGAGGGTTTATCAATTAAAGCAGACCATAAAATATACATATAAAAATCCCCTTGTTAGGGAGCAGATGGTCTGAATTGTGACCGGGTGGAAAATGGGAGAAGGCGCGTGAGAGGAGACAGCCAGAAAAAGAAGTCTAAAGAGAAAGGGAGAGAAGTGAGGAGAGGCCGAGGGGACTTGTTATTCGGAAAGGCGGGAGATGCTGGTCGTGGGAAAGTGGGTTTGGCGGGCCTCGGCGTCCATACTAACCAGAGAATAATTGTCGGCTCTTCTATCTTAGGTGTCGTCATGCTCAAATCCGTGTCTCCCCCGCCATCACGTAGCCTCACCGCCTCTTCAATCCCGCGGATATCTCACTCGGATCCACCAATCCCAGCTAAGACATCCCACAGCCAACCCACCAATTGCAGACCATTCTCCAACAACCCATTTTACCAAAATCTTTTGATGAAAAATTTATAAATAAATTGAAATATGTTATATAAAAATGTTTACAATATTGAATAAGGTTGGGAACTAAATTAAAGATATAATAATAACAGAGAATATTGAGTTCGGAAAAAAAAAAAAAAAAAAATTGTCTTGTTTAATGATGTCAATAGTGGCGCCAGGATGGCTTATCCGATCCATTTGGGTCTCGCAATCCTGATGGGTTGCCTGCTAAGGGCTAGGATCAAAACCCGCCAAAGGCTTGGAGTTTTTATCGATAAGTAAAAGCTTGTCATGAGCCATGGATGTTTAGAATGGCATTACAGCTTGTAGATACACCCTCCTTCCATTACCCTAAGTTGTTGGAAAAGGAGGCTAATTCGCATAGAAAAAAAAAATGTAATCAAGTAAAGTACAATCAATATCTAAAAATGGGTTATTCTCAATAATCAAAAAGGAACTTTGGAATTTTACGGATTTGAAGTAATGCGAGAGTAGTGCATCACTAAAGGCACAATTTCCTTCCCCGAGTTACGTTCTGAAATCGAGTGAGTCTGCATCCGAAGGGTATCATGTGCTCAGAGTCTTCCTTGCAAAACGTAAGCTCAAGCTCATTCCGTGTCTGGCGTGGAAGCCTTCCCCTCTCTTTAATCGGGCTTCGGTTACAATCCCGTAGAATTTCCGAAGCCAACCCATGCTTATTGAAGATATTGAAAATGGAATAGCTACTGTTCCAAAACTAAAGAAATTAACAGACACTGGCATTTGCATTTCGAACGCTTATTACGACTTAGATTGCTCGCTAATTCCAGCAAAGAAAAAAGTGATATAAGTTAAATATAACGAACGTGAGATTTTTTTTTCCAATTGATTTACTAGAAATAAAAACTAGCAATAATTTGTTTGAATTGAAAAAAAAAAAAAAAAAACCCCACTAAATTTGTGTATTCTCTCTTTGGCCTGAAAAATGATTTATTGATTGTATCAGTCTAGATACATGGGCACAGGCGTTTGAATAAGTACAACTATTGTTGAAATCCTTACAGGCTGCAAAATCACTATCACAATAAAATTATATAAATAATGCACGAGGAATGATGAAGTGCTGAGTAGTCTATCAAAGTAAATTGTCAATTCGGTACAGAATCAGGAAGGTATTTCAAATAACGGCTTAAACAGAAGATTTTTCTAAGTAATTGATCGATAAAAATCCATATTCTGCATTTTTAATTATCAAAGTAAAATGTATGTATTTATGGATCCTACAGAAATGGCTAAAACATAATAATATATAGCTTCATCTTTTTTTAAAACCATAACTACTGCTTTATATTTCTTAATGTAAATTACTATCAATTAATATATTTATTACATCAGTTACTATGTAGTTTTATCACTGTTTAAAAAATCAAATTAAAATCTTAACTAACAGAGAAATTTTCTATTCATATAAAGGATAACACAGAAAATATTAATTTTGTTTCCTTTTCGAACATTCAAGGTTTATGTTTCTTATTTGATATTTTACATTTATATTATATTAAAATACAATTTTCAAAATAGTTAAATAAGGATAGGCTTGATGATTGCAAACACTTCCACTAAATAACTTATGGTTTATATTTTTTTTCCTTCATTTTTTTAGACATTAAAAATTATGAATGGCGATGGTAAAGTCAAGTGAGGGTCAACCAAACTTCATTCTTCAAAAATAATGGAACTTTTGAATGTCGTAAGTAATTACAAACAAGTAAAAAGTTAATATTTCATATATAATATGTTAATGTAGTAACCAAAAATTTATGTCAGCATAAAATCAATAAAAAACTAAATTATATTACGTGTTGATAATTGTATTATTAATATTATTACACTCAAGACCACTGTACAATAATTTATATAAATAATTATGGAAAATTAACGGATTTCTTTATAAGTCTTAAAGGAAGTTGCATTAGAGCACGCCTTAAGTAGCCTCCTTGCTCACCAATGATTTACTAACACATTGAAATATGTCTCCACACGGAGGAAGTAAATGCCTAGCACAGCAAGAAAGATATGTGAACCATACTCAATAAGGAAGTGTAAGGTAGCGCTGTGTAGACTAAGGGGGAGGGAACTAATAAATCGAGGAGAAAATTTAATATATATCGAGACGCTAGCTGTAACGCGCTGAAGAAATATAAAATACTGTCGGAATGTGTGCTATTGTGTTGAAGAAGTAATAACTGGAGGGGTTGGAGTGAATGTTTGCAGAGTGGTTCCACGCTGAATTCAACCACCCCCCACCAACTGCTCATATTAACCTCAAGGGGGGCAAATTGGAGAAGAATTTTTCATAATTTTCTATATGAACGAAAGTGCCTTCACCGATTCATTTTAGGAATGCGATACGGCTTTGTTTTCCCCAAATGGAAAAGAATCCATCCCTTCCTTCTCCCTATCAAACATCAAGCTCCAAGAATAGAATGTTATTCCTTTTTTACATGAAACTTCAGGAAAAGGCTAATATTAGCCTATTTTTTCCTTTATATTAATAGAAAGTTATTTTTATTTAAATTTCGACTTAATAATAATAACATAAAACTTTTTAGAAAAAATACTCCATTCGCTCAAAATATTAATATTTAATATAAATATAACTATCATTCAGAGTATCTCCCTCGAGTAATATCGCAGCAGGCTAATAATAATAATAATAATAATAAAATTATCCTCCTGGAGATGTGAGATATCAATTTCAGGAATTTTGCTACTAATAGTCCAGAAATTAATGGAAATTCACGAACTAAAAAAAAGTACTTATTATATTTAAATTATGTTAACAGAGCAGAATAAAGGGTAGCTCAGGGGATCCGTTCTGGACTTGCAATCCTGGCGCTGCGAGTTCAAACTCCACCCAGGTCAGTCGTTTATTTATAGATAAAAGCTTGCCCTGAGCCATGGGGGTTTAAAATAGGGTGGCAACCTGTAGATAGCCCCCCCCCCCCCTTCATGACCCTGAGTGGTTGAAAGAGAGGCTAACTCTATAATTAAAAAAACAAAAAGAAGCAAAATAAAATATTTACATGTAAATATAAAAAGTGCAAATTTATAAAATCACACTAACCAAACAGTTCAGAGCCAAAAAGTTTCATCTATAAATCGATTGGGTTTTTCTCAAAAGGGTTGTACTTGCGAAATGTGAAGTAGAAAACAGCTTAAGTAAGGCGATAAATATTTGTATCTCGAATAACTAAGCCAACTTCATTTTTTGCGTTCGCCTTTTCTTCTACAAGCTACATACGCACACTCGTCGTTTGTTGTTTAATCAATAATAATAACAACAAGGGAAGGCACTAAGTTAAAACAATAAATAAATAAATAATTATTCTAAAAGACACATAATTTCACTTGCTTCAAGTACTCCCCCAGTGTAATCAAATACATTTCACTTGCTAGCAAATTGCAAATAATCGTCGAAGGAATCTAAAGTCAGGGAAATTTACTTGTTACTATATATATGTGTGTGTGTGTGTGTGTGTGTGTGTGTGTGTGTGTGTGTGTGTGTGTGTGT
>KZ807172.1:74856-86214 GCA_000696205.2 Oncopeltus fasciatus | reverse complement strand
TTTAAAAAATGTATTTTTTAATAAAGGATTATCTGCCAACGTTTCGGCTTACATTGTAAGCCATCTTCAGGGCTATCATGAAGATGAGAGAGGACGTCCTTTCCCTAAGTTCACATTTCCATGACTGAATTTTTTCAAATTTGTGTTTTTTGGATCTTCCTTGACCGAACCCCAACTAAAATCATCTTAGAATAATATCTACGGTCAACAAACTCTCCTTTTGAACTTGTTTTTAAAGTTATTCATTGATTATATTCTATACTAATGTGTGACATGAAATGTACAACAGTATGGATAGATATAATGTCAAATATACTTGGAGAGCGAATTTCATATACTGATTGAAATCTTCAAATTGACTTTCCACTCAAACTTATTGCTTCTCGGCGTCTGTCATATATTCAGTTTTAATTTAACATTCTATTATTTATTTATTTCGAAAGAACCACCCTTAGTTATGTTAGGGTGGCGGTGGTGGGGGTTTTGGAAGAGTTATTGAGTTTCCAAAGTGATGTTTTGTGTGTGTCAGTCGACCATTAACACTTGGCGGAGGGTGGGGCACTTCTCGTGTCGAGAGACGATACCTCGGACACGCTAGGTGGCGATCCCCTACACTTCCCTCTTTACCGGAAATGTACTCTCTCGTGGTGTATTACAAAAAAAAAAAACTCTTGTGTATTGTTTTCCTTCTTATTTCATTTTTTTTTTTTTTTCTTTTTTAATCTTTCCGTGAGTTTTAACAAATTTCTTCAAAATTCAGATCAAGCCTAAAGAGCATTTATTTATTATTTACAAAGATGTCAGTAAATGTTCAATAAAGAATTGATTTTTAAAAGAATGGCGAAACTGACTCATTTTGGTCTATAGTGGCTCTCTGGTAAGAGAAGAATAAAACACTTATTTTCATTAAAGAAAATAAAAGTGGGGTGAAGCAGCTATGCTGGATTGTCACATAATATACTGTATGTTGTAATGCGCTACTGATATATATTACATATGATATATAGAGAAAAAAAAAACAACTCAAAAGTATAAAAAGATAAATCAAATCTGATCTTAAAAATAAGAACAACAAAACACAAAACAGGAGTTCTACACATCCTAAGGCCTTTCCATTCAGTTGAGGCTTTCTCAAATCAAGACTGGGAGTTCATAGGAACATGCCGACCAGAAGAGTGAGGCACAGATCAAACTGCATAGCATAGCATTTAAGGTAGTGGCTCTCAAGTAGTAAATGCTAAATAAATAACTAAATATCTCATAAAATAACGTTTTATTCAAATAAGGGTTATTTCATTCAGACGTATACTGCTTAAAATTTTTAGCAGTATTATATAAAATGTTGTTTTTTCTTTACTTGGATAAAAAGCAATATACCCTAAATTCAAATCGGGTTACCAATATTAAGTTTTTGTTTGGTTTAAACTGAGCGGTTTATAAAAACTATCCACTTCTTTTACGAGTTTTTCATTGATTATATTCTATACTACTGTGTGACAAGCAATTTACAATGTGGAGACATAAAGTCGAATATACTTGTACAGCGAATTTCACGTACTTCATGAACTATTCAAATTGACTTTTCTCTCAAATTAATTGCTCCTCAGCGTCTGTCATATACCCTGTTTTTATTTAACAATTATTTATTTCGAGAGAAAGAAGTTTTGGCACACACGGTTATGGTTTACTAACATATACTTTTTATCTAAAAAATAATGATTTATCTGTTTTCAATTTTTTTTTTTTCGTTGATTTTCATATCCTTACTGTTTAACATTTAAATTGTACAGATAAGTAAATANGATGGCTATTTGCCACTGTCGACTGGGTATCTAAAGATTTTAATTGTGCTGAATGAAAATAAATAAAATAAAAAATAAATAAAACTGAAGTAGCGTATAGAAACTTTTTTTTTTTAATTAAAAGGAAAATTATTATAAATTTGTCTTTCCTATTTGTATAAAAATAGGATTTTTAAAAAAGTTTTTCTTATTCTTTAGGTATGTTATTTAGGAATAAATAAAATGAAAATACCGAATTCTTACGAGCCAAAGTGTTAAATAGATTCAGTGAGGGAAGGTTAACTTCTTAAAATCAGCCCCTAACGGGATTTGACAATCTGGGACGTTTTTACTATTGATTCGCCTCACAGCTTGTATAATATAAATATATGTATAAGCAGATAGTAAGTAGATAGCGTCAAGACTGACGTGAGTTATTAAGTGAGAAATGAGTCGTGTGGAAGGCTACGCTGGAATGGGAGGCTATCGCTCGATCTAATGTTTGTCCCACAGCAGAAGCTAACCCCAGACCACTGAAGTCTTATCGCACATTTAAAAATGATAATATCTTCCCCTATGAGACTATATCGAGTAGACCCCACTGCATTATGTATTACCACTAACTATTCATATAATCCCTAAATATCACTCTTAATTCTGGCGCTGCAAGGTTCGAGTCGCGCCCTGGGCAATTTTTTATCGGGGATAAAAGCTCGCCCAGTGTCAGAATAGTATGTCAAACTGTAGAAACCCCACCCTTCACGACTCCATGTGGTTGCACGGGAAACAAAAAAAATTTTTATGTGATTTTTAAGCATTCTGTAACTCTTGGATTAAGCGAAATCGAACAAACTAATTGTACGCTTTTATACTGATTTTCGCTCACATACAACACAAAATTGGTATAATGTCTGTATTTTAATAATTGTTAAAATAAGTAATCCACTTAATGGGATATTTAGTTTTCCAATGACGTTACAAAATAGAGCAATCTACTTTCTAATTAAACGTGTGCTGTTATGCTGATTTTCGGTCACATACAACACAAAATTGGTAAAATCTCTGTATTTCTGTATTTCATTACTTGTTTAAGTAAGTAATCCACTTAATGCGATATTTAGTTATCCAATGACGTTTCAATATGGTCTAATCTAACATTCTTATTAAATATATGCTATTATTATGCTATTGGCAAAATTTCTTTGCTACAATACTTGTTGAAGTAAGTATTCCGTTTATGCGATTTTAGTTTTCATTTGGTGTTTCAACATAGTAAAACCGAGTTTTTTTAAAAATGATACTTGAGACCTTTGTGCATTATGGCTCGACCATCGCGTGATGTTTCTAGCAGTGATTATTGCACCAAGCTTACTGTACTAATGCAAGGTGCGTGGACAAGAGATAGAAACTTATACTTTGCATTCCTTTGGAAACAGCTAGTAGAAATGCAAGCGGTATAGCATTGACGAGTACTTATACTTCTGGGCCTAGAGGCAGTGTACCTCCTTGTCTTCTCACGTACTGCAAGTCCAAGTCTGGACGGCAACTTCACACCATCCATACAGGATCTGTGGGAACATCATCTTCTTTGGTAGAGAGCTTGGGTAACCTTACTCGACTTTTTACGAGGAGCTACTAGTCTTCTTTCCTCTGTAAATGGCCGTACTACTTCAAGTGGCTTACCTCCAATGAAACAACATTGTTACTCCTTATTTCGACAGATTCTCTTATTCCTTTGATTTTCTCGTAAACCAAAATTGTCCCACCAAAAAAGGAGTACAATCGTACTTGAAAAAATTTAATTAAAATTTGTCTTCCTACAAGGGAAGCTGACGAAAAGGACAACTTAATTGCTCATAGGCCTTATTAAGTATAATCTCTGTGGAATCACTAGCTATCCAGTTAACGACATATTGGTCAAGGATTATAAAAATCAACTTTTAAAACCGCTTCAACTGAGTACTCTAACTCTGTTTTATCTACAATAGCCAGAATAACGTAAATTACAAGGTTTCAGGAAATTTAAATTTTCAATCTTTCGGAATTTTGACACAAATAGACAAATCCTGTTGAGTTTGATAATTTATAAGGTTAATTATCAAAAAATAACAACAAACACAAACGATACTTCTGTATATTTAATTAGTTTCTTCCAGGATCATAAAACTCATATTATAGCTAAAAAATACAAAACAATAAAAATAAATAAACTGCTAAGGCTGTAAACAATCAAATGTAAAATAAAAGGCTGCATAAACTACGATTTCCCAAATTTCATGGCTGGACATGGATAAGAGTAAATGAGTAATTTGTTCTGGTAAGCCGAAGAAGACGGTGATCGTAAAACGCGTATGATCACTTTTGCTGGGTGTTTAAAAAAAAGTGGGGGGAAACGCACAAAGTTCATAGTTACATTCTTTTATATCTTCGTCAGTAAGAATTTTTCGTGAAAAATGCATAGAAAATAAATGTTATAAAATTATATTTATGCATAAACTTATTTTTCTAAAATTAATAACACCTAAGCCCCTAAAAATTCCCGCCAAACTTTCGAAATTAAAATCTTAAATGTTTTTTTTAAAAGGAATTTTAAAATTGTATGTAACATCAATGTTAGAAAACAGCATTTTACTTCTACAATGTTCTATATTTTTTTAGTTGGTTCAACAGAAACAAAAACAAGAGTTGAATACAGACAGTGACAGTGAACACATGTATTCGGCCAGAAGATGGACAATGTCCGAAAGCGCTCGCCAACAGAAGATGGTTTGCAGAAACCGATGAAGACGGAGTATAGAAGGTATGAGAGAAACAAAAATATTTACGTTAAAATTTGTTTTGACCGTAGAGATTATTAGTAGAGAATTTGTTGGGGTTCGGTCAAGGTTGATCCAAAAAATACAATTTATAAACATATATTTTTTATTATCTCCGACGTTTCGGCTTATATTATAAGCCATTTTCAGGGGACGTGTTGTCAGCTGGATCAAATCTTCATCGATCCTTGACCAAACCCCGACAAATTCCCAACTAATGAAGTTAATTACGTTATTCTTAGATGATTTTAGTATGGTTCGGTCAAGGTAGATTCAAAATACAAATTTTAAAAATGTATTTTTTAATAAAGGATTATCTGCCAACGTTTCGGCTTACATCGTAAGCCCTCTTTAGGGCTATCATGATGATGAGAGAGGACGTCATGTCCCCTATTTGAACATTTCCATGACATGTTCAAATAGAGAGTTTTGACCGTAGAGATTATTAGTAGAGAATTTGTTGGGGTTCGGTCTAGGTTGATCCAAAAAATATAATTTATAAACATAAATTTTTTATTGTCTCCGACGTTTCAGCTTATATTAAAAGCCAATTTCAGGGGACGTGTTGTCAGCTGGATCAAATCTGCATCGATCCTTGACCAAACCCCGACAAATTCCCAACTAATGAAGTTAATTACGTTATTCTTAGATGATTTTAGTATGGTTCGGTCAAGGTAGATTCAAAATACAAATTTTAAAAATGTATTTTTTAATAAAGGATTATCTGCCAACGTTTCGGCTTACATCGTAAGCCCTCTTTAGGGCTATCATGATGATGAGAGAGGACGTCATGTCCCCTATTTGAACATTTCCATGACATGTTCAAATAGAGAGTTTTGACCGTAGAGATTATTAGTAGAGAATTTGTTGGGGTTCGGTCTAGGTTGATCCAAAAAATATAATTTATAAACATAAATTTTTTATTGTCTCCGACGTTTCAGCTTATATTAAAAGCCAATTTCAGGGGACGTGTTGTCAGCTGGATCAAATCTGCATCGATCCTTGACCAAACCCCGACAAATTCCCAACTAATGAAGTTAATTACGTTATTCTTAGATGATTTTAGTATGGTTCGGTCAAGGTAGATTCAAAATACAAATTTTAAAAATGTATTTTTTAATAAAGGATTATCTGCCAACGTTTCGGCTTACATCGTAAGCCCTCTTTAGGGCTATCATGATGATGAGAGAGGACGTCATGTCCCCTATTTGAACATTTCCATGACATGTTCAAATAGAGAGTTTTGACCGTAGAGATTATTAGTAGAGAATTTGTTGGGGTTCGGTCTAGGTTGATCCAAAAAATATAATTTATAAACATAAATTTTTTATTGTCTCCGACGTTTCAGCTTATATTAAAAGCCAATTTCAGGGGACGTGTTGTCAGCTGGATCAAATCTGCATCGATCCTTGACCAAACCCCGACAAATTCCCAACTAATGAAGTTAATTACGTTATTCTTAGATGATTTTAGTATGGTTCGGTCAAGGTAGATTCAAAATACAAATTTTAAAAATGTATTTTTTAATAAAGGATTATCTGCCAACGTTTCGGCTTACATCGTAAGCCCTCTTTAGGGCTATCATGATGATGAGAGAGGACGTCATGTCCCCTATTTGAACATTTCCATGACATGTTCAAATAGAGAGTTTTGACCGTAGAGATTATTAGTAGAGAATTTGTTGGGGTTCGGTCTAGGTTGATCCAAAAAATATAATTTATAAACATAAATTTTTTATTGTCTCCGACGTTTCAGCTTATATTAAAAGCCAATTTCAGGGGACGTGTTGTCAGCTGGATCAAATCTGCATCGATCCTTGACCAAACCCCGACAAATTCCCAACTAATGAAGTTAATTACGTTATTCTTAGATGATTTTAGTATGGTTCGGTCAAGGTAGATTCAAAATACAAATTTTAAAAATGTATTTTTTAATAAAGGATTATCTGCCAACGTTTCGGCTTACATCGTAAGCCCTCTTTAGGGCTATCATGATGATGAGAGAGGACGTCATGTCCCCTATTTGAACATTTCCATGACATGTTCAAATAGAGAGTTTTGACCGTAGAGATTATTAGTAGAGAATTTGTTGGGGTTCGGTCTAGGTTGATCCAAAAAATATAATTTATAAACATAAATTTTTTATTGTCTCCGACGTTTCAGCTTATATTAAAAGCCAATTTCAGGGGACGTGTTGTCAGCTGGATCAAATCTGCATCGATCCTTGACCAAACCCCGACAAATTCCCAACTAATGAAGTTAATTACGTTATTCTTAGATGATTTTAGTATGGTTCGGTCAAGGTAGATTCAAAATACAAATTTTAAAAATGTATTTTTTAATAAAGGATTATCTGCCAACGTTTCGGCTTACATCGTAAGCCCTCTTTAGGGCTATCATGATGATGAGAGAGGACGTCATGTCCCCTATTTGAACATTTCCATGACATGTTCAAATAGAGAGTTTTGACCGTAGAGATTATTAGTAGAGAATTTGTTGNAAAAATTTATTTTTATAATAAAAAACAAAATTAGTTTTGAACTTCTTTCCGCAAACCGTCGAATGAGTTCTTAACGGCTGTAATTGGGACAAGAGTTGTAATGCGAGAGAGTATTTTGTATAAATAAATGCAAGGGAATAGAATAAAAAATCTAACTGTCCCAGACAGGACTCGAACCTGCATCTCCTGCTTTCCGGGCCGGTACGTTACCATTTACGCCACCAGGACAAGCCTGATAAGTTATTAAATGTTGGCGTAAATGGTAACGTACCGGCCCAGAAAGCAGGAGATCCAGGTTCGAGTTCTGGCTGGGACAGTTAGATTTTTTATTCTGTTCCTTTATTTTTAAAATTTACGTGGGATAAAATACCACAACAAAAATAATATTTATGGTATTTGTTAAGTCGTCTCTAAGTGAAAAGCATAACAGAAGATCGGATAACAGAAGATCTAGGTTCGTGCCCTGGCTGAGACAGTGAGATTTTTTATTCTATTCCCTTGCGTTCCATTAATTAAAATTTATAAGGGATAAAATACCACAATAAAAATAATATTTATAAAATGAAAGAAAGTATGTTTCGCACTGAGTAGCCACAGTTTAACGTTCCTCACTTGCTCTAAAAACCAGTCGAAGTCTTAGAGGCTGATGGTTAAAACAAAATCTACTTTGATCGGAAAATATTTGAAGGGCACTGTTTCTAGCCACAATAAAGAATTTACCATGAAGACAAACAATTTTTGGAATAAACATAAAAGCGAATTTCGAAAAAATTCAGCAAACTTCGTCTACTTTAGAAGTTTAGTGTTTAATAACATGTTCAGAAAGAAATAACTGATGGGTGTTTGGAAGAGTTATCCCACAGTTGAACTTCCCCCACTTCTGCTGAGGAGAAAGACGAAGAGGCTCTTCATTGTTTATAACAATGTCCAATTTGGGCGAGTATTTGAAGGGAGTGATGAAGGCCAGGGGGTCTCCGTCTGATCTGAGTCCAGGATGAGACTTCCTGATTGGCTGTTTTTAGCTCTCTCCCCACCCCCACCCACCGGTCTCTTTCTCTTAGTCCGGGGGGGGGGGGCTAGAAGGGGGTAAACTGATCAAGGGATAGAGATCGATGTGAGAGAGAGAGACGGAGGATTTACAGGGAAGTAACTCGATTCGGGATTCTTTATTCGTCGCCAGGGTTCCGGAGGGCGGTCGACTGCCGCCCTCTACACAGTATCAATGAAGTAGTGCAAACATCTCATTACGAAAGCCAAACCCACCGCCTTGTTTACAGCCCATGTTTGATCTCTCCCGCCCTCACCTATCCTTCCCTCCGCAAACCACACTCCCTGTTTGCCCTTCTAATCCCTTCCCTTTATTTAATTATACATCTCCTCTTTCTTACCGTTTTTATATTCACCCCAGTGTCATCTGACTTAAAAAGTATATTGTTTAGTTTTTAAACCAAAGATACCATTGATCCAAATAAGGACATTTAATTGAAAACAAGAAAAACTAACATCTCCATAAGGAGAGTTTGTTGACCGTAGATATTATTCTAAGATGAGTTCGGTCAAGGTAGATCCAGTTTTATTGCCCTCTCTTGTAACAGGCCGCTTTCCATTTACACCTTCCGCCTTGTACCTGCTACCCCCACTCCTTTTACCTTTCGCTTTGTGAAAAAGTAAAATTTATATATTTTTAGTCATGGAAATGTGAACTTAGGGACAGGATGTCCTCTCTCATCTTCATGATAGGTAGGTGACATCCAAATCCTCTAGTCCTCTCCTTGGCATCCCACGTTCATCCCGACAACCCTCCCCGACGCCTCAAGAGGAGGTGGCCAAGGGACCTCCTACTCCAGTCAGTTTAGTATAATACCTAGGGAGTGAATGCACTGGCATTTTTCTCCCCCTCTCAATCCCTCCTTGACTCCCTGCCTAGTCTCCTTCTTATCCTAGGATAAGGAGAAGATGAGTGCCAGATAGTCTATCGCGGGTTAACCTGGTCTCCTCTCCGACGACGGGTTACGTCCCGGGATAGACGAGCAAGGACTCTTATCNAAAATACAATTTATAATCATATATTTTTTATTATCTTCGACGTTTCGGCTTATATTGTAAGCCATTTTCAGGGGACGTGTTGTCAGCTGGATCAAATCTTCATCGATCCTTGACCAAACCCCGACAAATTTCCAACTAATGAAGATATTTACGTCATTTAATTTTTTCTTTGAATTTTTCTAACTCCCTCTCCCTCACCCGATTTCAGCCATTAACCAACTCAATAAACACTTCTACATACTAGTTAGCACCTTAATACTACTAAAAAAAATTAGGCTTTAATACCAACTTTGGTTTCTATTTCTTTTAAAAACAGCGGACGCAAAAAAATTGTTTCAAAAGTGGGATCATGGCATAAACCCATTATAGTCATGGGGAAGCGGCTTTGACAAAGCAATATCCATAAATTGCCAAGTAAAGGTTACGTCTACCTCCTTGAGAATGTCCTTCAGAGGCACTTTGATCAGTAGGCGCGTCAAGTGAGGAGCCTCTCTCCGAGACACATACAAAGAGTCCATATCCCCGCAAGAGGTTTTTTCCCCGGCGCTCCCGATCTCCCCTACACCCCTGGGTAATTAGGGCTGGAGTTCCCAGGGGTGTGTCCTACCTGAAGTCCTTTTTACTGGATCCACCTCGTAATCCGTTTACTCTCCCCGGCTGGAGGGTGCAGACAGATAGCCACTCTTTCAAAGCTAGACTACCCTCCCAGGGGGGCTCAGGTGCACAAACTACACCCGCCCTCTCCTGAGCACAAGAAAAACCGAGTGCCCTTTTTGAAAGATTTATAAAAACCACTATTAATCCTAGAAGTCTTCATACATGAGCAAAAGAGAGAGAGAAAAAATCTTCCCCCTTTAGAATTTGGGCATGCACTACAACGAAGGGTGTTCAACTTAGGATTAAGGGTGTGGCCTTTCTTCACCAAACAAAAATCTTTTCTTCAGAAAATTTTTTCAACAGCCTAGCTAAAGAGCATCTTTTTTTAAAGGTAAAAATTAATAATAATGCTTGTAATTTATTGGATGATTCATGACTGAATACTTCTTGACCCTAAGTGGTTGAATAATAATTTTATTAAAACTGAAAACTGTAAGCGATTGCTGAGAATAATCCTATTTAAAGTTAGGGCAATTATGACTTTTACAAATTTGTGAGTTTTACATGAACCTAGTCAAAGATTAAAATACTTCTGGAAGACGGGCAAATATGACTTACATGTTCTATAGCAATATTCTTTTATACATAGATTGATATGTAAAAAATTATTTTATTGCTGTATTTAAATGTTTTTGGTTGTGTAATTTTTATTCTATCTAATATTTTTTATTCATTAAGAATGATTTGATGTTCCTTTCCCAACAATTTTTTTCACGGGAAATGAATAAATATTTTATTTAATGCCTATTGCATTTTTATTGGGCGTTGAAATGTTCCGTTTGCTATTTTTATTTCTTGATCTTAGGCGGAAACAGCCGATATTATATAAAATCAAGCTAATGGCGTGAATTCAGTCAATAAAAAAAAAAATTCTTCCATGCTATATAAATAGGATTCATTAAAAAAAAATTTATTTTTATAATCGGCCAACGTTACGGCTTACATTGTAAGCCATCTTCAGGGCTAATATAAAGGCGAGAGAGGACGCCGTGTCACCAGGATATCCACCAACGTATATACATGGCGTATGGCCATGTTTATTCCATAACATACATTTTGATTAAGCATGCTTTAATTAATTATATTATATGTAACATTAAAATATGATCTATAGCTGAGGAATACTGGACCAATGGACCAAATCAGGTCATAAACATGTGATCCAGGTAACAAGATGTCCGCTCTCGCCTTTATGATAGCCCTGAAAATGGAAACGTCGGCAGATAATTAAAAAATACACATTTCATTAAATTGCACTGGATTTTTGGATCTACCTTGACCGAACACCAACAAAAAAGACATCTACTAATAATCTCTAAGGTTAAAAACTCTCGATTTAAAGATTTCTATTCTATCTAAAAATCCCCATTCAACTTATTAAAAAAAATCATCAGTTATTAATTAATTCAGATTTTTATCAGCGGTTTTATTAAGTACTTTTCTCCTGATTTTAAAAATATAAATAGTAATATACTACCATCATAAAAATCTTAAACATAAATTTAAATAAAAACCATGACTAATCAATAGCTCCTTTAAAAAAAAAAAAAAAAAAAAAA
>KZ807172.1:21093-36155 GCA_000696205.2 Oncopeltus fasciatus | reverse complement strand
TTTTTTTTTTTTTTTTTTTCCTAATCAATTCAAATATTTACCCTTATAAGTATTTTATATTTCTCATTATGATTAAAATTTAAAGGGTTATTATTACTACCAATGAATATATAACTATCATACCTTCTATTATCCGTCTTCATTGGTTTCTGCAAACCATCTTCATGGTTTGCAGAAACCAATGAAGACGGAGATTAGAAGGTATGAGAGTTCTATATTCATTGGTGGTAGAAATAACCCTTTAGATAATGGGTGTATGTGTGTGTATTGGGGTAAGAAGTTTACCAATACTTCGCAATAACATTTATTGATTAAGCTACTATCGGAATCTTAGATCCCATCTTCAGAGCGAGTTTATTCGTTGTACTTCCTTCCAAGGTTTGCACACGATTTACGAGTATAATCCAGGGCCAAGCCGGCTTCACGATCCATGTAAGAATGCCAATTTTAAATAATTTAAAGCAAGGAGAGATGCAAATAAGGGCTTGGACAAAAAAAGTATCATTAAGTTGGCTCAAATCTTTAAAGAAAAATATATATTAAAAAAAAAGTGTTACTTCTATATAGAACTGAATTCATCCTACATCGTCCGATTTTGCCTAGAAGCCAATAAGGGGTTTGATATAAAAAGCAAACGCAAAAATTTGGTAATATATATTAAAAAGATTAAAGTCCATCCACGAAACCTATAATAAGCATTTTCTGAGAATAAAATGGAGTATATAAGTTAGAAAAATACTTTTATTTTCATTTTGTTTCATTTTTATTTTTTAATAACGATAATAAACATTTTTTTATTTTTCAGTTTGATTCTTCTCTAAATCCTTCCTTCCCAAGCGATTTCAGTTATAATTTTTAAACTAATTCAATGAAACTTTCTGATTGAAACAGAGGTCAAATATTAACTTCGTTTTTTTTTTTTTTAATTATTTAGTTNTATATAAAGTCATCATATTATCATGCAATGCTTGACATACAAACCATGTAAGTTAATGAACAAAATGCAACAACCTGCTAATGACTTTCATGTGATACAGTAGAAACTAGTGAAGAAATTAGTTATCTACTGTATGCATAAAGTAATTCTAACACATCATAAAGGGCTCTTAAATAGTTAGGCCACCAAACACTGAGACGCCAGATTAGCCAAAGGGTTCCGCACGGGCCCAACATTCTTAGAGGGTTCAAGTTCTAGAGCCTCTAGAGGGAGGTTTATAAAGCAAAACAAAGAAGAAAAAACCCTAGGTTTTTTCAGTAAAATACATCACATATCATTTATTATTTACAGCTTTATCTACTTTCATTTACTTTATGCCATCTTCAATAATTAATCCCACACATCCCTAAATGTGGTCTCTTTTGGTGTCTAGTATAGTATAGATTCTTATATGCCCAAGCATATCGTATGATTAATACTGGAAACTTGTTTTTCTTTCTGGACACATAATTTTTTTTACGTCTGGGCACTCGGAACTTAATTAAAAATTAAAACTTTTTAAAAGAAATTGGTTCATTGTATTCGTTTGTTACTTTTTAGTGTTTATGAGCTGATTTATCAACAGCCTTAGACAAAGTGATATCTTATACAATACAAGTTAGCAAATTTAAAAATTAAAATGATAATTTTACCTCCTTTTACTAAATTCAGATATTACTATGTGGGGGGATGAATCTAATTTTAATTAAGAAATAGACAAAAAAAACAATTAGTTATTTAAATATATTATAATCACGCAGGGTCATGGAGGGAGCTACAGCTAGCCACCCTATTTTAATCACCCAAGCACTGGGTAAGCTTTTGTTTCCCCATAAAAGATTTCCCAAGGTGGGACTCAAAGTCTCAGTACCAGACTTAGGAATTCCGAGCGGATCCGCTCCATTACACCGCTGTAACAAAATTTTATTTCTATTTATTTATAATGTGTTATTAATTGAAGTTTAATAAAAATGAATAGGTCATTATTTTTCTAAATAACACATCACCTACTCTTGAGCTATATTCGTATGCTATAAAATCTTTAAAGAAAAATATATATTAAAAAAAAAGTGTTACTTCTATATAGAACTGAATTCATCCTACATCGTCCGATTTTGCCTAGAAGCCAATAAGGGGTTTGATATAAAAAGCAAACGCAAAAATTTGGTAATATATATTAAAAAGATTAAAGTCCATCCACGAAACCTATAATAAGCATTTTCTGAGAATAAAATGGAGTATATAAGTTAGAAAAATACTTTTATTTTCATTTTGTNTATATATATATAAAACGATTTTTCTCCTTTAGGAGAGCGGTTCTCTTTATCCCAGAATGCTCCTTCTTCCGTTCCTCTGTCCATTTGTAATCAGGCTGGCGCGATATTCTTTCCTCAAACTTCAAACTTTTTATTTTATTCCAGCTTTCAGTGTGGTTTTTGGGATTTTGATGTTGATCTGCTGTAGATCCCTCTCTACTTCCTTCAGCCATTCTGTGTATTATATATATAAACATACACACACACTCACACACGACATAATATAATTTTATGTAACAGACCATATTTTTAGCTTTTCCGATGAGGATCGAGGCGAGGAATCTACGAAACATCTGATGCCTAAGTTCTGGAAATGTGCTTCAAGTGAGAAAAGAACGATTGTTGGTAGCTATGAACGCTCATAGGCCACAGGGCTGTATCTTGGAATGGGACTTTAACAGCTGATAGAACATCTCTCGGCAATACTGCATTCGAATCACGCGACAAGTCCATAAGAGGAGCTCTTATCTCTGGTGCCCTTCCCTTACTGGAGTGAGCCACCCCTCGGGCATGACCGTTAAGTCGTTGTGTTCGAAGGCCAACCCCTTCCTCGTTATAGCTTCCATAACACCACCATACTAGCCAATGGCAAAACATTAGAGCCGAATAAACACGTATGTATACTTAGAAGAAGTAAAGATTTACATTTATTTAGAAAGATGGGGATTTATTACTATTTTTCAGTCAAGTATCCGCCAAATAAAACTATAAAAAAATACTACGGACATTCACATGATATTACCATTCATGGTTTAGTAAGTAAGGTGTAATTTTTTACATGGGTGATTGAACAACATTTCGCCAGATGTCGACTATATATGGCCATACTTGTTGATAAGATTTCAGATGCCTGAGTGGATGGACAGACCATTTTTCGAAGTCAGTAGATGCATTTAAAGACATATAGTTTTGCAGAAATAAATCTATTTAGATTTATGGGCTCCTTTGGAGAATGTATTAGCAATATTTATTCAATAATTATCATACCTTCTGTAATCCGTCTTCATTGGTTTCTGCAAACCAGTGAAGACGAATTACAGAAGGTATGATAGTTCTATATTAATTGGTAGTTATAATAACCCTTTAGATTATTTATAATCAATATTGTTTTTTACTAGCCATTCAAGAGCATATATTCGTGTTATAATCGAATTATACTTATTTGAAATAGGTAGTTTTTAAATCATATAAAGGGATATTTATTGCATATCTTTTTTTTTCGATTACCGTAATTAATGCATTTAAGAGCCCAGAACCATTTTAAATTAGAACACTAATTTTATCATTATTATTTTGTTTTGAAATTGTTCGATGTTTCGCATAAGGCTTATAAAGCACAAACAACCATAAACCTTAGTTTAAAAATCTCCTAATACTTTCTTAAAGAGGTAACTTTGTTGATTTTTATTTTGTATTCAATGATATCCTTTTTGAATAAACCATCTTTGTATAATAGTTTATCCGGTTTTGGTTTTCAACGCAAGATAATGAAGTACTTAGGGGGACAATGTCTGTCAAGAACAACCATCTTTTTCTGACACTTCTTGACAAGTACTTTGTATCATGAAGATATTTGGAAGAGAGACCGGTGGTAAACAAAGGGACCGATTGGTAAAGATATAACCTCTTATTAAACCCTTTAGTAAATTACTGTAATCCCCTCTAGTTACGGAGAACAATTAAGAAGGAGTCTCACACGGTCGGATGGCTGGTATTATTGTTCCCTATCTACACCCAGGTCGAAATTCGATCGCGGTGGCCACCCCTATGGATCTTAAAGGGTAGACTGTAAAACTGTCGGTCCAAGGTCTCTACGTATGAAGTCCTAACCTTTATTACGCTTGGGGCACTGGCTCAGCCCCAGGGATCAAGGATTCGTAAAAGTCTACCTAATTCTATGGTTGTTTATAATTGCCATTACAGTTGCTAATAGTAAAAATTAACTTATAGTAGCCTACAAATACGCAAATGTAACCCTTACCATGATTCACCAAAATGAACCAAAATAATTCTCAAACTAAAAATTCAAAAGCCTAAAGCTATAATTAATAAAACAACAAAATAAAGAAATAAGAAGATTACATTTTATAATATTTATAATTATAAGACGTGATTCATAAGTCATAAATGTCTTCTAATTTCGAGCTAAATTAAGAGATACACGACTCAAAAATTTTTCATTTACGACAAGGCCTATTTAAAGATGCGGAGAACAAAAAAGGAACTATAATTTTCTCGTTAGTAGCAAATGAGCTCAATCTCAATAATCAAGTGCAATTGATTAATTTCAGTAATGAGTGTGGAGAATAGCCATCTGGCAGAATTGTTTGGTTATTAATGTTATTTATAGGTAGTTTAAAATCTTAATGAAAATAATTTCTATATATTATATTACTATACACATAGACATTAATGAGTATTATTATAGATGTTATAATCTATAAAATTTATATTGAGATGAAAGTGTCTAAAATTTTAAATAAAAAACTGCCATAAAAAATAAACTTAAAAATAACTTATTTATTTTAGAAATGATATTAAATTATTATTAAATTAGATTATACTAAAATAGGAAAAATTTAAATTTTTGTTATGTGTCTACTAATAATTTTGAAATATATTTAGGTATATTTCTAAATTTAAATGAAATATGAAATAACAATTTAGTTGTGAATTTGGGGTAGAAACAAGAAATATGTAAGACAAGTTAAAAATATAAATTAGGTAATATCCTTAAACACAGGAGAAAGTCAGAGGGTACATTTCAGCTCCGAGTTAAAATTTTATATTTAAGATGAAATTATGAGTAAGCTAAAAAAAATTTTTTGTAGATCTAAATTTGTTATGAAAATAAATTAATTTATTGTGAAAATACTGCAGAGAACGGGGGAAAACTCCTTGAGATACTGCAAGGCCGAAACACAGGGAAAAAATAAAAACTAGTGTAACTAAAATAATTTTTAAAATTCAAAAATATAAACCTGTGCTAAATTCGCTAGAACTTTATAATGTATAAAAATATAAGCACAATAAAATTATACACATATAGATCATTTATACCTCATGTACAATAATTTCAGATTACTAGTGTTACCCTCCCTTCCAACCACTTAGTATCATGAAGGGAGAGGCTATCTGCAGGTTTCAACCCCATTCTAAACATCCACGGCTCAGGACAAGCCTTTATTTATAGATGCAAGTCTGCCCTGGGCGGGATTTGAACCCGCAGTGCCACAATTGCGAGGCCCAAACGGATCTCCTGATCTACCCTGGCGCGCCCCCCCCCCCCTCCTTGGTCTTTGGTTTAGAAATCCTTGCACTGTATTCAGTACGATATTCTCGTGACCACTGTTCGACCACAAAATAAGAACCATAGCAATCTATGCAAAAAGAGGGGTGGGGGGTTTACACACAATATTTAGGCTAGAGACCCAATTTAGAAATGAACAAAACATGTTCTGCCACAAGACCGAAAAGAAAAGAATGACCCGGAAGAATCCCGGCCTAATCTGGCAGAGTAGTTACGGTACAGCTGGATAGGGGTTCGCTCATTAGGAAAGAGCAGTCCCCTTGCTGGTGGCTGACTCTGCAATCATTGGCCTGCCGAATGAGCCCGCCCTCACGAAATCTATTTACCCCTTGACCGGCGATATCCTCATTTTCCAGCGGGGATAACAGTACATTTTCTTCGCCCTCTAACGTGAGCCGGAGGTGGACGACAAATACGCCCCTTCGGTAACGACCTCTCTCAGGAAGAGGGATATGGCACTACTTGGATGAATGTGAATGTTGGGGTTGCGACGGGATCACAGAACTATGTGTATAAACTAACTCACGACAGAACTTGAGCTACTAAAATACTCAGTTCAAATGGAGAGTTTTTATGACCGTAGATATTATTATTAGATGTTATTTTTTCGTTGAGGTTCGGTCAAGGTAGATACAAAAAATACAAATTAAAAAAAGTGTATTTTTTAAATTATCTGCTTGTTTCGGCTTAATTGTAAGCCATCTCCATGAAATTGTTGATTTAAGCCATCGTCATGAAAATGTTGGGGTTCGGTTGACAATGTGATCATAGGGACAAGACCTCCCTCACGCCTTTAAGATAGCCCTGAGGATGGCTTACAATGTAAGCCGAAACGTTGGCAGATAATTTAAAAAATACACATTTTTTTTTAGTTTGTATTTTTTGGATCTACCTTGACCGTAACTCAACAAAAAAAATCTAATAATTAATTATTTACTTTGAAAAGAAAAACCAAACGAGAAAAATTGAAAATGATTCCACAAATTTCAATTTCTTTATTTATTTTTTAAAATGAATCAGAAACGCCTTGAATTAGAAATTATTGCATTGTACATAATAGTCTTACCAAATCTTTGCCAGTTTGAGTCAACCTTTTAGGAATTTATTTTTCATGTTATTTCGTTTCGTGATATGAGAACTCTGGGGTACCAGAATCAGACAAATCTGATCTAGTTTTCATTCGAATAAAAAAAAATATGGGGGTGAATCACACTTTTCTAAATGTTTAATTCGAAGCGACCGAGGCAGAAAGAAAACAACAATCGAAATAATATAATAACATTTACAATTTAATTTCCCTATAAGATCATATAGCCATAACAAATCAGAATATACTATCTCGAACATATCAGCATAATGCCAATTATGGTTGATGCTTGTAAGAGATTACTGAATACTTAATGTATAGCTTTCACTATTTTTTTTTTTTTTTTTAAATAATTTCNCCCCCCTTCCAAACCGCCCTTCACTCAATACTCCCACCCGGACTCATCCCATTTACCTAGACTATTTTCAACTGAATCCCCCAACACTATTCGGATTCAAATTTGAGGCTTCATGTATTACCTAGTACATTTTCAAAAGTTTAAGGTTGCATTAAATCACTTCTTTTTTTTTTACACATTTTTGAAGATTATTTGCAACGTTGAATGTGTTCGTTTTAATGAAAAAAATATTTAACACTAAATTGATATTTTTAAATTAAAATATAATAACGGCATTTTGAGTTTCCAGTAGCCCCGCCAGTAATGAACAATATGAAACAAAATGTATTATCATAAACACACATTTTCTCTCATACCTTCTATTCTCCGTCTTCATTGGTTTCTGCAAACCATCTTCTGTTGGCGAACGCTTTCGGACATTGGATGGACAATGTCCGAAAGCGCTCGCCAACAGAAGATGGTTTGCAGAAACAAATGAAGACGGAGAATAGAAGTTATGAGAGTTCTATATTCATTGGTGGTAGAAATAACCTTTTAGATTATTTACCTGACACATTTTCTTTATGACCCATCAACTGTCATTCTAATATATTCTACTGAATTATTTTAAAACAAGTGAGCACACTTATAGATCATTTTTCCAATTGGTCATGGTATCTGCTGATATGCCTTGTTCTTCACGAAAACAAATAAGTGATGATTCTACAAAGAATAAAATGACATCATTTAAGGGGGGTTTTATACTTTGAAATCTCGTTCCTTTTCATATCTTGATTTCCGCACAACTTCTTTTTAACGCCATTAAGCTATCCACTTCGCTTCATCAAGTTTGAAAATTCATTAAGTTTCACAACTTTTTAAAAACAAATTAGCAATATTTTGAAAAAAAAAATCATTAAAATCTTACCGATTTAACTTAAATCATTGTATTTAATCAGGTATAATATTTTTTCGTGTTAAAGATAAATACAGAAGTGAATTTAGTAAAATTGAACATTACCGATATATTTTTCATAATTATATCTTTGGCGCCACGAAAACATATTATATTATAAAATAATTAGACTTCAACACTGATTTAATTTTAAATGAAAAATAAAACATAACAGGAATTATTGAAGGCTCACAGTATACCAATTGAGCATCTTATGTTGAAATAAAACTTATTCTCATATGTTGTGTCACAGATATCTGGAGCTATATGTAATATTTTCAGGACAGTTACGATGTACCACGTTCTATGAATGCTGAGCTGAATGATTTTTTAAATCTTTATAAATAATCTTTTTGATATTAATCTTTATCTTAAATAAATACAATTAACTTAACTGAACACAACTGGGGAAGTTTAGAATAACAATAATAGCACAGAAGTACACTGAACTCTATATGTCTCAGGAATATGTCTGTATATATTTTTAATAATGAATTTTCTAGTTTTATTTTCGCAAAAAAAAATAGTAATAAAAGACACATTTATACTATAATATGGCGCTTTAGAAAGAGAGATAGCACGTTCATTAGGTATGAGAGGAATAGAAGTGCTTTCAAAGATGGGTGGTATGGGTAAGAAGGGACTCGACCAATGAGCTGAAGGCGGGTGGTCGTTCCGGAATCGATGTGAAAAAGACAAACGGCTTTAATGTTTTATTCAGAGATAGGGGAAGTCTGGAATCGAGGACTGAAATACCATTTAGCCGGAGGGGATGTAGTCAGAAGGCCTCCTTTGACGTTTTCTTATTGGCCTAGAGGTAACGAGTCAGCCGTTGCGGTTTGGGGCAAGGGACTTGTGGTTCTCTTATTCCACATGGATCCCCCAAACAGGTATAGCTATACCTCATACTAAGTCCAAACGTAAAACTATAAGTGATATAAACAACTCATGAGAGGGACCAGAACAAAAAAATCTATCTGTCCTCGCCAGGAATCGAACCTGGATCTCCTGCTATCCGGGCCTGGTATGCTGACCGTTACACCACAAGGACCAGCTAGATATCTCACTCAACTCCCTCCTCACCAGCGAGAGCCCAACTCACGAGAAAGACGAGAACTTCGTCCCAAACTCGAAGCAGCTGACACTGTCACACATTTTGTCGGCTCTCGTCATTTACTTTACTAAATTTCAATTTCCAAATACTTCATTTTGGTTGTGGTTTTTTATCCCACGCAAATCACAAACAACTCATGAGAGGGAACAGAACAAAAAAAATGTTTGTGATTTGCGTGGGATAAAAAACCACAACCAAAATGAAGTATTTATAAGTGATATACTATTATGAAGAGAGATTAGTCAAGGATTCGGTCTTGGGAGCTGAAGAATTTAAAGGCCTTCATCATTGTGGAGAGAGAGAGTGAGAGAGAGACCCAGCTCTACGGTAACCAAATCATAACTGAATAAAACTATTGTTTATTTTTGTATCAAGTGTTCAAAGAACCGTAGGTACTTGATCGATAATCTTATTGGCGTTTACAAGGCTATTTACAATTTCAAAACCCTTCAAAGACAATTATTGAAAATTTTCATTCAAATTACGTTTAACCTATGTTGTAAAACAACTGAGTAGAACATTTGGGAGGAATAGTGAAACCAAGACACTCTAAGGTATGAATATCAAACCAATGGACGCTTGTAAATCCTTATCAATACACGAAGATAAAGCGTTGGGTACAAAACATCACCTGATAGCTGTCGAGCTCGAAACCAGAAGAGAGAGCAGTGGAACAAAACTGTTTGCAGACAAAGGAGATGGGAAATAACTATCCCCGATAATTTCATATGGGTGAATTGTCGCAGAACGATAACGAACTCAGTGGTTTGGAATAGATTCCAGCAGAGAATCTGCTTCAGACTTCATTTATCGTATTCTTTTTTCTTTTTTTTCCGATTGATTGTTAATTTTTATATCTTATTTCAAAACTACTTACTATATGCTTTATCAAGAATTTTAATAATTTCCAAAGAGTTAGACCGATAAGACCAAATATATCTCTATATATTAGATCTTAAATGCCTGTAATATAATATCATATTTCTTTATGATGATTCAACGTTTCTGGGCAAATCTGTCTTTCTCTCCCTGGGCCTACAATAAGAATATAGAATACTATTAATTTTTAGCAAACTTTGATAGCCTTCTTAATCTTAATAATAATTTCTGATAATAAGGCGCTATGAGAAACAAATGGTCGCTTTCGGCATAATTATTAAAGAAACAAAGATGATGTCCAAAGATGGCTCTGCGAGCGGACAAAACCTCAGAGCACATATTTCCATAGAGCGGGTAGGGAAGAAAGAGTTAACGTTCAGCTGATTCAGACGGACGGTTCCAGCGGAGGTAGCCATAGAATCTATGGAAAAGAAGGAGAACATGATGAATGAGAAATACAATTGGGATTTGGATTGTTCACCATAATGCTGTTATGTTTTGAACGAAACAAGGTATTTAGATCAGATGACTCGTGTCCAAGGATACGGTGGCTTTCGGCATTGGTGAGAAGGGGTTTTGGATCAATGGATAGAAGCGAGAAGAGCAAGAACTAAGAGATAATGCTGATCCAGTGATGATTGTGACGTGGTGGGGGGGTTGCGTGCGAGCAAGAACCTCACAGAGTCACTGTCACCACACACAATCACTAGATCACCGAACCCATTCCACTTTCCATAAAGCTCACATTCAATTTCAGGGAATCAATCCTTTATCGAGGGAAGGAAAGGCTTTCTGTTAAAAGTCAGACAAGCGTGATTGGAAGTAGATAGAATGTCCAATGGCAAAATTGTTTTTGAAATCAAATAAGAGAATAAAATGAGAGATACGATTTCGATGTATAGTTTGTAACAGGCTATTTTTATTTCGTATTATATCTTGTATTTTGTCCACCTCTACAAAAGAGTATTTTTATTTTACTGGCAAGGCTTTTATTCATTGTATAACAATTTTTGCCTTGCAAATNATTGGTGGTAGAAATAACCCTTTAGATAATGGGTGTATGTGTGTGTATTGGGGTAAGAAGTTTACCAATACTTCGCAATAACATTTATTGATTAAGCTACTATCGGAATCTTAGATCCCATCTTCAGAGCGAGTTTATTCGTTGTACTTCCTTCCAAGGTTTGCACACGATTTACGAGTATAATCCAGGGCCAAGCCGGCTTCACGATCCATGTAAGAATGCCAATTTTAAATAATTTAAAGCAAGGAGAGATGCAAATAAGGGCTTGGACAAAAAAAGTATCATTAAGTTGGCTCAGATATTGTCCAGACCAGTTAAGGTTTATATTCCCTATTTAAGATTTGCTAAATAAATGAGAGCTACTATATATTATATCTTTATGTGTGTGTCTATATAAATGATTGCTTATATATAGTCTTGCGAGACATGAAACCCTCGTACCGCCTCTACAGCGAAATAAAATTTGATTTAGTTTCTGTTTTTAAGAAAGAGAGAAATTTCCTGATATTATAAATAAATAATTATATCAATAGAATTTAATATTTGAATGCACAGAATTACTGGAACGGTTTTTTGTGAGTGAATGGTGACTAGAATAGTTTGGCCAAGTATTTTACCTGACAAACCGGAAAATATGGAAGAAATATTGCTGTAGAAAAATGATGACATTACGGAATATCGAAGGATATGTGCCATCATTCGCCCTTAGGTCAATATACTATAATACAAAAGCAAACAGAAAAATTCCATAAAAGAACATATGTTCAGAGGAGTAAACAATTAATAATAATTCTTACAGAAATAATGAACTTGATATAATAATTATTGGAACCTGAATAACTAAAAAACTTAATGCTAAAATAAATTTTGTCATATTTTGATTACATTAGATAATTTAGTATATAAAAAAATAAACTAGTTAATTATAAAGCATAATGTATTATGAATGATTATTGTTACCATTCAGTTTTTTTTTTCGGTTTTATTTGAATTATTTCATGTATATAGATGATTTTTTGCTTGCTCTAGAATGGCGGTGTTCCACAAAGACCGGTGTTTTTTTTTTAACCTTGTAGGTTTTTTTTCTTTCTTTCTGTTAATATTTTCAGGGAATAAAACTTATCCATGCATTCCACTGTCCTTCATATCCGCCTTCGTTTTTTCCCTACACGAACTCATTTATTTGTAGCAAGCACCTTGGCTTCCAGATCTAAAGATTCTTGGACCTACGTAATGCTGAATAATTTTTAAATTAAATGAAAGCTTATAAGAAGACCAAATTGTATATTCGTCAATATCATAGATTTTACTGGTGTTATAACAAAAATTAATAGGACTAAATGGCTAGAAAATGTATTTTTCTTACTTTTATTTCCATATATTATTTAAGAAAAACACAAATTAAAGGAGATATTTAAGAACGTAGATATGGAGGTTGAGCGCTTCTTCTACTCTTCCCTCCCGGACAGTATAGAGCCAGCCTTAGTGAGCACGCCTTCACCATCATTGTATAAAGGACTGTTCTTTCTCTTTTTTCCTTCCTTAAATATATATATATAATATAGATAGCAAGTTAAAGAATATAACCGTGAATAAAGCAATCACAAACTCATACATCTTAACAATACTCGCTAGTAATAGCTACTATGATAATAAAGCTTAATCAATATTTGATATATTTTTTTTCTTCAATTTTTATTGAACCATTTGTGTATTATAAGTAATATACACTACAGTAGATAAACAATTTATTTTATTTTATTCAATATCAAAATTTAAAAGCCCAGGAAGACAACATTGATAAGATAAGAGGAAATTATAATTCCGCCCATTCTCCTTACAGAATCAATATTTTTCAAGTATAAAAGTAAGGTAATTTAGAAAGAGATATTAGGGATCATTTACAATTCAACGAGTTAAGGGTTCTTCGAAAGAGGGTGAAATGGAGATTGGGGGGGGGGGGGGGGTGTTCTTACGACCACGAACTTACCTCGAGCCGATGGGACTTTCTCAAATTATTTTTTACGATCCCCCCTGGACTTCAAATTCCGTGATTTACAGCTTTTAGCAAGACTTTCAATTTAGCAGGACACTCAGACTCAAGAGTTCTTGCAGGTTTCTTTGAGTTTTATATTCCGTCTCTATGTGGGTTCTAGTTCGATTCCTCGTCGGTTCTTATCTTTTTACTATACCATATGTATATTCTTCTTGAAACAACGGCTTCGAGTTTTTAAAAAATCTTAATTTTTAAGCAACCCCTGAATCTATTTTTACAATTACAGTCAAAATATCAGCCTGGGGGAGGTGGGTGGTAGTGCCAGTAATCCATAATTTAACTCCCATGATGATTTTTTTTTTAATAGTGTTAGCCTCCTTTTTTGGAGGTTACAGGTTGCCACCCCATTCTAAACACCCATGGCTCAGGACAAGCTTTAATTTATAAATAAAAGATTGACCTGCGTGGGATTCGTACCCGCAGCGTGAGGATTGCGGGACTCGTATGGATCCCAAGAGCTACCCTGGTGCACCTTCCATGATAATTATAATAAACCGTTCGCACTTTTGCTCTGGTCAGAATGAAATTTCAAATAAAAACATGGGCCAGAGTGATGAAGATCTGTATAATATTTGAAAAAAGTCTAAGCTGAAAAAATATGCATGATAAGAGGAAAATTAAAAGTAAATAATGGGTCTCATACCTTCTATTCTCCGTCTTCATTGGTTTCTGCAAACCATCTTCATGGTTTGCAGAAACCAATGAAGACGGAGATTAGAAGGTATGAGAGTTCTATATTCATTGGTGGTAGAAATAACCCTTTAGATAATGGGTGTATGTGTGTGTATTGGGGTAAGAAGTTTACCAATACTTCGCAATAACATTTATTGATTAAGCTACTATCGGAATCTTAGATCCCATCTTCAGAGCGAGTTTATTCGTTGTACTTCCTTCCAAGGTTTGCACACGATTTACGAGTATAATCCAGGGCCAAGCCGGCTTCACGATCCATGTAAGAATGCCAATTTTAAATAATTTAAAGCAAGGAGAGATGCAAATAAGGGCTTGGACAAAAAAAGTATCATTAAGTTGGCTCAGATATTGTCCAGACCAGTTAAGGTTTATATTCCCTATTTAAGATTTGCTAAATAAATGAGAGCTACTATATATGTATAATTTTTTTTTTTTTTTAAGCTAGAAAGATAAATTAAAATGTATAATTCTCGATTAAATTTATATATCTTTTGAAATAAATTTCTGTTTATCAGCACTTAGGATTAGGTTGAAGGACTGATTTTCCCCAGATCTAAGTGGTGGATTTCTAGATATTTTTTTTTTTAATAGAGTACATTGACTGCCAGTGGCCATTAGCGCTTTCTAGATATTATCTTAGTTTTTTATTTTTTATAATGACATATAAAAAAAAAATGAATTAATAAGTAAAAAAAACAATAGCTAAAAGAGCGTTTTATGATTAAAAATTGACCACTAATACCATTCCAGTATAAATCATTAGGTTTTAACTAATTCTAGATTTTAACTAATTCCTCTAGTCCTATGTTTCGTGACGGAGGCTGAATTTCAAAAAGATTCAGGCCGAAATATAACTATTTTGCAGCTCCATTCCTCTCTCAAAATCTCAAATACTGAAGCCTACCATTAGTGGGGGAAAGCGAGAAATAATCGATTATCGAGGCAATCATCGAGACACCGCTCTCACAAAATCTGTCCTACTGCTACTCTTCCCAATTAAAGCAGTCCGACAAACGTCCTGCAGTAATTAGATAAACCGGTTCAACTGGAGGACTCAGATGGAAACAACTGATTCGGGGGTGGAGAATACCCCCCCTCGACCACATGCAAAATCCCGAAGGATGATAAGGGGTAGGGGGTTGAAAGAGACATCGGCTCGGACTGGAAGATCAAAGACAGCCTATTATTTTACTCCGGGGGATGTGTGTGGTGGGCGGAGAGTGGCTGGGGGATTACCGCTATTAATACCTTTATCGGCGAGTTGACGACAGACAGGGGTCGCTGGTGGCCAACCTCATTACTCCCCCCCCCCCCC
>KZ807172.1:0-19790 GCA_000696205.2 Oncopeltus fasciatus | reverse complement strand
AATTTAATATATTATAAATATAAAAAATATTAAATATTTGATCATGAAATTTTGTATAATCATGAGTCAAGTCAGTCTATAGTATATCCATATGACATAACTTTCCACAGCATCACCTTACTTCAAGGGTTGGACCAAAAATTTTATGAAATGTTTAGTAGCAGTTTTCCGAGATTATCCACCTTAACACTGTGTTTTTGTAACATTAACTAAAATTAGAAGAGACATACAACATAAATAACTGACATTCCATGTTAAATAACAGATTACTCTATAATACTTTTTTTTAGTATAATAATTGATATTAACTCTTTATTAAAAAAAAAAAATTATCTGTACATTTTTACACTTAATTTTTTGATGGGGTACATGATAAGAGTCCTTGCTCGTCTATCCCGGGACGTAACCCGTCCTCAGAGAGGAGCCCAGGTTAACCCGCGATAGACTATCCGGCACCCATCTTCTCCTTATCCTAGGATAAGAAGAAGACTAGGCAGGGAGTCAAGGAGGGATTGAGAGGGGGAGAAAAATGCCAGTGCATTCACTCCCTAGGACTCTATAATACTGAATGCAGAAGTGCTCCTTGTACGCTGTCATTTTCAATAAGCCTGAAGATGGTGTTAATGCATTGAAACCGACAACCAAATAAAATACTTCAAACGGGAAGACAATATCTTTACTTGCAATCCTTAAGGAACATAATCTATATTTAAAGTATTACAAATTAGTCATTTAAATTTAAATTCAAAAGTCTCAAATAATCATAACCCATAGAAACTATATGACGTTTGGGGTAAAAAATAGAGGAAGTTTAGCTCAACTGGTGCCAACTCAAAAAACTACAGACAAATTATCCTGAGCTGGTAACACTTGGTACACTAGCATATGAACGATAATTTCATAAACATGTAAGCCTTTATTATTAGATGTTTTTAGTAAGGTCAAGGTTGACAAAAAAGTGTATTTTTTAAATTATCTGCCAACGTTTATATTGTAAGACATCTTCAGGGCTATCATGAAGGCGAGGGGGGGACGTCGTGTCCCTAAGATCACATTTTCATGAGCCACGTAAGCATTTATATTTCCTAACGAGGAAAACAAACAAACAAAAAAAAAAATTCTTATATAAGACATTAGATTTGACAGTTTCACAAGTAAAGACGAGGTAAAATAATGGGTTCTGGTCTGAGTGTGAGTGTAGCGGTATAGGCGTGTCTGATTTATTGTCGGTGAGATTAGAGACTCTGATAGAAAGGTTGCGTGCCCCCGGTGATGGAACTATCGCCCGATCCTAAACACCTTCCAATGTGTAACTAAATACACAAGACTCCAAGACTGGGTTCCAGACCAGTTTAGAAGCTGATACCACCCCGCCGAAAGCCGATGAGGGCATTCAGGCAGACGAATGTCACCAAAATCACACAGATTATTCAATACATAACAAAAGGTAATTCAAGAGAAAACGGTATACAAAAAATAACTATTTTACTTTATGTTCTTCGGAAATAAACTATCTTAATAGACCTTAAAACTATTATCTTAACGCCCTTCCCCCTCCTTAAAATTTCCGTTTCGGGACAGGAACTTTCAGAAAATACAATTTTAAAAATGTCTATAGAAAGAAAATTGCTAGGCCATTTGTCGTTTTAGGATTTAATTTCGATCTGTGATTAATTTGGAAATATCCTGGATCATGGATTTCTGTAGAGTAATTATTAATCCCACAAAGGCAATTTATTTGTCTACCAAATGCATTTGTTTTCAACGTAGCTCTTACAGTCAGAAAATGTTTAAAAATTATTTATTTAAATCGCACAGTGAGCGAAAAAAAAAATCTTACTACCTCAGCCGGGAATCGAACCCGGGTCTCCCACTTGCCGGGCGGGTATGCTACATGCTAAACCACCGAGGGAGTTGAAGATAATTTCAGGCTCCCCGTGCATCACTACGAGTCTAACCGCCAAGTATGACGAATATATCTTCTTGTACTCGCAGGAGCTAACATTGCTAGCTATTTATTAGATTCCCGTTTGGCAAAGGGCCACTACCTGATATTCAAAACATGATAATAATTGTAGTAGAGTAATCCCACATGTCACTATTTATTTGAATGGTACAGGGAGCTAGAAAAAATGCTTACTACCTCAACCGGGAATCTATCCCGGGTCTCCCACTTACCGGGCGGGTATGCTACCAGCTACATCATCGAATAAATAATTAAATATGGGATTACTTTACCACAATTATCATCATGATTGGTTTTAAAATTATTTCGAGAACTCCAAAAGAATTACAAGTAATACATTCAATATGATTCAAGTTTTCCTTCGTTGTAGTCGATATGATTTTCAACCGGCGCAGTGAATACCTCCCTTCCCCCTCACTCTTCAGAACCATACTCGTTTTAATAGTAGCTCATAAAGACAGCAAATGCCTGAATTCATACACACCGCAACAAAACAGTCATTAATTATGCAGTCAATATAAATGATCGATACCAGATGTCCTTCGAAGAAGTCGATACCTCAGCCTGCCATATACAGTAGATGAACTGCTTTTTCTCGCTTCCTCTCATTCGCCTTAACCAAACAGGTTTTACTAGCGAACAGCCCAGTTGATTTTCATAAATAAGAAGCTCTTATTGCCATTAGGCGTGACCAGGCATCGGGGATACAAATCCAAAGACACTTTGAAAACGGACTGGAAGCAATGTTTAACTGTCCCAGTAGAGGTCCATCACTCTCACTGGGCCGTGACGGGCGAGTGACAGGAGTGGGCCTAAAAAGTAGGATATAAAAGACGAGGAGGCCAGCCTTGGCCGCTGCCTGGAAAAACGACTACTGGCCAGCCATCTCCATTCCTGTCTGATCGACTCCAGGACTAAGCAACATGACACCAAGGCTTCTTTCTACTTCCCCTCGGGTAAAAGAAAGTGAAATACATCTATACTTCGAGAAATCAGTACCTTTCATCGATTAGTATACAGTATCAATCCTGGAGTCAAATATGCGGTTATGCGCAGAATTCAGAGAGACAAGATTTATACGCTTATAGAAGGCATATGAAAGTATTAAAACAGTATACTCCGCTAAACAATACTCCATTACTCTTTTGATCTCCTTTCTACATGCTTAACCTTCGATATTTGCCCTTCTTCCTCCACAACAGATGATCATATTCCTTATTACTTCTGTATGCCATTATATTTTGCGAACACTTAACCCAACTTTTGGTCTCACAGGAATAGACAGACGGTGGTCTGTTGGTTAAGGTAGTGGGACTTCTGAACCAGAGGTCCCAGGTTCAATGCTCACAGTGCACAGTTAGTTTTTTTGAAAGGAGAGTTTTTTGACCGTAAATATTATTATTAGATGATTTTAGTCGTGGTTCGGTCAAGGTAGATCCAAAGAAAATACAAATTTAAAAAAAAATGTATTTTTTAAAAAAGATTATCTGCCAACGTTTCGGCTTACATTGTAAGTAGTCATGGAAATGTGAACTTAGGGACTGGACGTCCTCTCTCGTCTTCATGATAGCCCTGAAGATGGCTTACAATGTAAGCCGAAACGTTGGCAGATCATCTTTTAAAAAAATACTTTTTTTTTTGGATTTACCTTGACCGAACCCTAGTTGGTTTTATTTTTTCTTTCTGTGCTATTTTTTTGTAATGACCCACAGGGCTCCTTGGGAACACCCAGTCATAATTGGGAATCATTCTACATTGAATGGGGGGAAAAAAAAATCAGGCGGCCAAGACGGTGTGCTGACCATACGCCTCCTCTGGTGGGCCGTGGGTCGAGAATAAATATATCCGTTTCCCTAAATAAGGAAGGTCTTCATGGACTGGTATAAATGACCTACGCCATTTTTGCTGTTTCCGCGACAACGAATTCGCTAAGTACGAACATGTGTTAAAGGCTGATTGTTGAGTCCAATCACAACTTTACTTCAGTTATTGGGTTTCCCGTGGGTCATACAAATGATATGAGGCATTTCAGGAAATGTTGGAAGTACTTTGGAGTTGATATTATTCTTTCAGTGGCTCCAGTGGGAAGACATTTTATTATGAAGGAATGTATACATATAGAAGGAGTCCACAATAAAGTTTGAAGCATGCAGGCGACCGTTTGAGCACACGTTCCGTAATAATATATGAAAAAGGGGGAGGGGAATTAGACGGAATGCTTGTTGTATGAGAGCAATTATAATGTAGTTTCCCCGAGAGGTGGGGGGTTATTACCCTCCCGACAAGCACTATAATATTAATAATGGAGGGTTGCGGGGGGGGAGGGGAGCGACATGAGCTGAACTCCCCCGGCCCCGGCTACCTATCAGTAAACCAATAACTCTAATTGACCATGTCGTACACCTGTTCGCTTGCCAGTACCTTTCATACATCCCCGGTCGCCCATCCTTGGCTAACCGAGGTCTGCAAGCAAGCGCGTTCCAAGGCCTCTCGGACACATCGATGACGGACAGATAGAAATAAAAGCGTGCCCAGAATGTTCTGTAGCAAACTGTTGTTCATCACCTTAACTCTAAGATAAAATATATTTGTTTCTTTTAATTCCCTCAAATCGATTCTAAAGCTTTTGTATGATTTAAAGAGCATATTCTGAAGCATACTATAAAAAGCATGTTATAAAATACCATAAATGCAATCGCAATAATTACAAAATGATTTATCTTGAAGTTATCTATACAGCGAGTCTTCATAAAATATTCTTTTGTAGTACTTTAAAGTGATAAAATGTACCTTAACATCTTACTTATGTACGGTAGCTATTTTTTCCAGCTCTCAGCAATCACAAAAACTAGAAGAAGATGAATTGTAGGTTTTGTTAAGATTCAAAATAGTTTTTAAAAATCCTATTAAAAAAGTTAATGAGAGGGAATAGAATATAAAAATCTATCTGTCCCAGCCATTTTATTCTATTCCCTCTCAGTAATTGTTTAAATTTACGTGGGATAAAAAACCACAACCAAATAAAATATTTATAAAGAAAAATTAAATAAAGTAAATGACGAGAGTCGACAAATAGTTTGACAATGTCAGCTCCATCGAGTTTAAGACGAAGTTCTCGTCTTTCTCGTGGGTTAGGCTCTCGCTAGTGTACAGGGAATTTAATCAGATATCTAGCGCGTCCTGGTAGCATAACTGGTAAATGCACCGGCCCGGATAGCAGGAGATCCAGGTTCGATTCCTGGCTGGGTCAGATAGATTTTTTTATTCTATTCCCTCTCATTAATTGTTTAAAATTTACGTGGGATAAAAAACCACAACCAAATAAAATACCTATTTAAGAAGTTTTGGTGGGTCTTTCAAAAATCCCATGCCCCCTCTCCAACAAATACTTCACAAACTTCCAAACATAAAATCAGGATCAGTCCCGTATTATACACACTTATCTGACGAAATTACATATTTTTAAAGAGAGTAATATAATCTAAAGCATGGAATGCGTTGTCAGAAGATGAAACTTATTGCAGTGATGACCGCAAGTATACCACATTATGGTTGGAACTTCAGATGACTTGGACAAACTTAACTTAGAGGAACCAAATTCTCCAAGCCAGGTCAAATTGATGAATTAGAGTCGTAACTAACCCATTTTTATAGTATTCTATTGTATTAATGAAGTGCTATATTTTGCTTTCAATTTTTACACTCTTTGACATAGGAGAGAGAGAGAGAGAGAGTGAGAGAGTGAGATTAGCTTGTACATTCGTTCGTGCAAATATCATATAAGTCTCAATACCTCTCCATAATAGAGAATGATGACTTGTTCTATCTCTTTAGTTGAAGGCGATTGGCCTTAGCAGAACTTTAAGAATTCAACACTCAGGACTTTCTTTTGAAATGATTAAGCAGTTCAATGATGGTCTTAAAGTTGGGAGATTTTGATTTATTGATAAGAGCCTAACTGAGGCAGACAGAGGCCTACACTGCGAAGGCATGTTTGGATTAAATCAATGATTCCTACAACCCTGAATAATAAAATGAAGTACAAAATATTCATGCCAACCCTATAAAAACCCAGGGGAGTGTAGTTATGTTTTCTTATTTGCTTTATCCCTTTCGCATAATGTAGTATACTTTTGTTCATCTGTGTATGTTTCATTTTGTAAAAGCACACTCTGCTTAAGATTACATCACTTTTTTAAATTTTATTTACACAAGTAAAAAGGATTTGGTGAAGCTGGAACCCGGGATTTAAGAAAGACACCAATAAAATTTTATTTTTTTAAACAAATAACAAGACCTATAATATTTCATTCCTGAAGTAAGACCAAGTAAAGATATTCAAGATTGACCAGTTCAAATAAATGTCTTTACGATTTAGTGATTGCAGGGAAGGAGCATTTTGAAACATTTTTACAGTTTCAAATGCAGCAATAAAAAATAATACCGTCCAAAAAATGATTTACGAATTTTAACGGCCCAACTGCTATGGTGCATTAAATTTTTATTGGTTTAACAATGTAATTAAAATTGAAATGGCTCCAAACGATTACGCAGATGGCGTAGGATACGTAAGTGGAATGTAAGGGCGAAAGCAGTTAGCCGCAGATAAAAGATCTAATTATTTCAGAGGAAGGATTTACCACAACTGGTAATTGAAGTAACATAACTGGGGGAAGTTGTATCTATTTCAGATAAATAACGTAAGGATATCCGCTTAGGGAGCTCTTGACCTCCCCAGAGCGTCCGGAGGGGTTGTAGCAACCCCTACAGTCCATCTTCCGCCGGATCATGTTTAGAAGCCAACAAGGAGGGGTCGGAGAGCTACATCATAATCCCACTCTAACTGAATCCCACTTACTTCCCTACCCATCCCATACATGCCCGACAATATGTTTCCCAAATAATTCCCCTCAACTGAAACGTTTCAAGCGATCTTGACTATCCATCGGCACGTTTGACTTCGCTTCCAACATAGTATATACTCTATAATAAATGATTTAAGAACCAGAGAACCTCTTAGAAATTTGAATGGCTGGTGCTAAGTACTTTCATTAAATAGTATTGAATCGTACAAAATGAACTGAATTCATATTCATATAAGTAAATCTGTCAGGAAGTATCAGTGAAAACTGAGCACATTTCCTACGTCTTATTAATGTTGACTATGAATGAGTTTGATCCTACAAGCCGAAAAAATGCAGTGAAGTTTTAAAATAAGGACGCTAGATAAGAAATTATTAGTTATATCCTTGCATGTCTTCATAAATATTATACATAAGTTTTTCATAATGATGTTAGAAAATATATTTTATTCATATGATGTCTAAGATTAAAAAGAAAAAAAAAAAATTTTATTTTCCCATTTTCAACCAATAACGATTTCAAGAAAAGATTTGTATACTTAAAGATCAAATGCTGAATTTTCTCTCTAGTTTAAAAATATGATGAGTTTAAAAATTATCTTCTTTAACATGAGTTATTCATGAATTTATGACAAACAAATGTTAGAAAATTAAATTTAACGCCTATTATATTCAACGCATTTCCTTTTATCTGTAAATATATGAATGATTTTGAATTTTAAATTCTTCAAAATATCCACTCTACTTCGTTTGACTAAGGCTTCTCGAAAGAACAACTCAAGTACCAAATTTGGTTTATTTATTTTAAAAGTTGTTGGAAAGAGATCAGACAAACCTACACACATATATTGACAAGAATCTGGGAAAAACTAATTTTTTATTTCAAAAGTCGTTTCATATTAACAATGTTAAGAGTGTTATTTCCTTAGGGAAAATCTGCTAAAAGCGAAAATAAATTTCAAATTTCCAACGGAACATAATTTCATGATTTTCACAGGTGTCTGGAACGAGGAAAAGAAGATTTTCTTCAAACTACACTTATCAATGGCAAGGGAAGGAGAAGTGAGTTTGACTGCGGGGTCAGGGGGCGTGCATTCGTGTGTAACTGGGGAAAGGTGAGAGCAAGGTGGTGCCTTTTCCAAAATGGCGGTTCCTTCCGTTATCCCTGCAATTATTTTACTATTAAGCTCGGCGCGGTGGTTGGCGAGAGGACCGGGGCCTGAAGGCGCACGCCAACCAGCCGGCGCGACTGGGTGGTCTACAACTTCTTTTTTCGGCGATTCCGATACGATGACTAGTTATTACGATTAAAAAGGCAGTTATCCACTATGTAAGTGAGCCACCCCCTCCCATTTCCTTCGGCCGTGAAAACTGCTTGCAATCTCCACTGAATATTTGTAGGGGTCTGTCATCAGGCTTGAATAGAAACATAGCCCCTCAAGGTGTTTATTTTCGCCATTGTCCTATGCTACCCTGTGGAATTCTAAACCTGTTATTAGATCTGTCAAACATAGGCTAGGCACGCTACCCAGTGAAACATCAATGTTTCACGATATTTCAACCACAGTCACGTAACCCATAAACTGTCTATCAATCTATTATGAGCTTTTTCAATTATACCTAGATTAAGTACACCTTAGCAAAACTTCCTTGTTATTTAAGGAATAAAAACTTATTTAACGTCGGGATTCGAATCCGTGCTTAATAGAAGCACATCATGAATAAAGTATGCCATTCATTCATTAATACATCTTTCCATTACAGCAAAAACAATAACTATTAGATGATTTTTGTTGGGGTTCGGTCAAGGTTGATCCAAAAAGAATACAATTTTTTTTTTTTTTAATGGGAATTTCCCAATCATGGAAATGTGAACTTAGGGACAGGACGTCCCCTCTCGTTTTCATGATAGCCCTGAAGATGGCTTACAGTGTAAGCCGAAACGTCGGCAGATATTTTTTTTAAATACACTTTTATTTTTAAATTTGTATTTTTTTTTGGATCTACCTTGACCGAACCCCAACAAAGATCATCTAACGTAAAACAACTTTCCATTCAAAAACAATAACCTTTTTTTAATTTTTTCAATATTAACAATTACTAATACTAGGAATTGTCGAGAATAATATTGCCCCTCCTCATAAAGAGTCCATCAGGAAATTAAACACAAAAAAATTGCAACTTTACAACAAAGGTTGGATCAATGACCAAATATATAAAGTAATTATGAATTACCTTTTAAATATTTTTTAGGTTAAATCAAGGAATCAAATGAGAAATTAAACATGATACTTCAGTATATTTTCCTTAAGAAAATCAAGTGTCATGACGCGATTTTAAATACTTTTTAGAAATCATCCCCGAAACATCTTAGGAGAGTCTAAAAATGTGGGCCATACATATATATTTTTTATAGCATGAATATAGGATTGTCGGGAATTCGGTCGTGGTAGTTGAAGAATTAAAAATTAATTTGTAACCATTAAAGTTTTTATTTTATACCTTTTGGCTAAAATAAAAACATTTTTGGTTACAAACTAGTTTTTAATCATTCAACTACCAGGACCGAATTCCTTATAATCCTCTCTTCATGAAACTTGACGGTCAACAAATTTACCACAATTTGTTTTGTAACATTTCCACGTGAAACTCCCATTAACAGGAGATGAGTGTCTCCCCTCTCTACCTTCCTGGCCGGCCTAACTACCCTAGTGATCTTACTTTCTGAGGTCGTTTCCTACTCCGGCTTTTTAGATAAAATGAAACATAGGAAATCTGCTTAGATTACGCAGCGCATGCGTGACTGATGTTTTTATTATTATATTTTACTAATATTATTATTTATTATTATATTTTACTAATATTATACCTAATATAAATAGGAAGATAGGAGCTAGCCATGGATGAAATCAACTAGTCATTCTTGACAGCAGTAAAATTTGAAGATGATTTAAAACGTTATTATAATAATAAAAATATTACTGATTGTCTATATTCCTGTCTATAACTCCTCAATTCATTTTTTTTTTTTTTTCATTGTCCAAACTTTTATTTTGTTTTATCAACCCAACCACAAATACAGAAAGTCAAATAAAGTGAGGTTTAAATGTCAACAAGAGCTTAAATGAATATATGTGCCTAATAAATGTATCCTCAGTGAGATATAAAAGGAATAATTCCTCATTTTTGACATACAAAGAAGGATTGATGAACAATTGAAGAAATGTTTGAAAAGTTCGTCATCGAACAACGTCATTAATCACATTTCATTTAGAAAATTTACTACAATCATAGCTCAATTTATGCTAATGAGTATATTAAATTCATCTACATTAGTAAAGTGATTGTTAAAATAAATTTAAAGATTTAAGTTTGTTTAGCGGCTTTTCCGCAGAATGTTTCTCTCCATTTAGACACGGAGAATTTATAACTCAAGGAAACAAAATGAAAATTTAAAATTACTATGTCACGATGGGTGAAAGCCAGGGGCGTCCTATTGTAATATTTTACATTTAATTATTTAAAAATCTCACTTACAGACGATTTATATACCTAAGTGCATTATTCAGGTTGAAAACATTTAATGCTGGCATACTCTGATTATTGTCTAGAGGTTCCTTGCCAAAGAGAAGTGAGGGTGGCTTCTTTTGGGAAATTCCTTAAGAAGGGTGGAAAAGAAGCAAGAAGAAATATGTTTGGCTTCCAAGGGACAGATTCATAAGGGAGGATACCGCACCCCCCCCCCCCCCCCCCCCCCGCAACAATGGCATTTCAGGATTTACCGATCAATATTCCTACCGCAGCCCTTCGACGATCAATGCCTTTTTTATACAGAATTTTACCACATTGTGTACGCTTTGCTTCCACCTGAAAGTACAAACGTTTAATATTTTCACGAAAGTAATATAAATTTAAAAATTACTATAAAGCTTAATAATATTTGTGCTACGCAAGTTTGCTATAGCCTTTGTCTTTTTTCTAGCTTGAAATTATATTATATATGTGTATATAACATAAATAAAAACACCTAAATTCTTATAGAATTATGAATGGAATGCTTAAGCAACAGTAAGTAAGTAACAAATCCAAGGATTGTTCAGTCGAACAACAACTCTTAGATCGAAGAGAGAAGCCATTGTCAATGAACATTAATGAAGCTAGACGACAGAAGGAGAGGCAACCTTACTTTAAATAATTCAAAGTCTTTATAAAAATTAGACTATAACATGTGGAAACGTATTGTTTTATGTAAAAATAATTAAAAATGGACTAATATAGATGATAAATTAAAGAAAAATAATTATGGATACATTGACATACAAATACAATACAATTGATCAAGAATTTACGAAACAGCAAAGAGAGAGAGAGAGAGAGAGAGAGAGAGAGAGAGAGAGAGAGAGAGAGAGAGAGAGAGAGAGAGAGAGAGAGATAGTTTAGCCACTGAGGTTTCCTATGGTTTGTGATAAGAATGGTCACACTGTGAAGCATTAAATCTACAACGTATGTCAAGCGCAGAATATATCTGTATAATTTTCTTAGTTAGAATTCGATGGCTCAGGAATTTTATTGGTTTTATTGATCTCTAAAATATCTACCTTTTATTCATAATAAAGAATAATCATGATATCGTTTAACACAGAAACTTTATCTTATCTTTGTCAATGGGTAAAGTTTTGATGGACTTAGATAATGGTGGGGTAATAGAACCGACTACAGTCAATTAAATTCTGGCTTAAATGAAGGGGGCAGAAGTAGGCCACAATTTATAATCGTGATGTAATCGTTACTCTCTATGCTACGAAAAACCTTATAAGATATAATAGTTGTAAGGCTAAAATTTTTTTATAACATGAAGAGATTATTATTCAATCATCTCCTCATAGGAGTGAGTAAGTCAGAGATAAAATAGTGAACCCACACCGCATTCAAACTAGGAAGACGAAAAACGAGAGAAGGTATGACTTTGGCCTGCTTGCAAAGTTAACTATCTGTATCAATAAGGCCTCAGAGATAAGTGCACTTGAAATAATAGAGCGAGCTTTTCAAAACTTATCTGTTTTACTGTGGTTGGATACACGTAATAAGTCTTATTAAAAATAAAATATGGCTCATAATATTTAGAGAAATTATTTATTTCACTGTCAAAATAGAATAGGATTATTTGATAAAACAGACTGCGTCATTATACATATGGCTGTTAATAAAAATTAGAGTTTTATTGAAGAAGCATTAGTAACAGAGGGACCGATTCCATTGAGTAACTCACTGAACTACAACTATTAACCCCTTGGTTGTTATGGCTTACTTAGGGGAGCAATCCTTTTCTAACGCAACCTTCAAAGAGATCTAATGAAACTAATCACTTGTATCCAACAAATGAATTTTAGTCGTACTGCCATTCAGTTTACTAGATTGACGCGATCATATTTTGGGGTAAGATATGAAGGTACTTACAAAACCATGTTTATCCGAGATGTTGTTGGTAAGTTTGAGTTTGTGGAAGGAGACGACTTTCTGCATCCATTGCTCGCCCGTCGAAGGGGAGTCCGGGTGAATGTACATCCGCTTTGGCATCTCCGGGTCCGCCTTCCCAGCCACCATCCACCTACTGGAGAACATATAGATAAATAACAATACATATATATATATATATATATATATATATATATATTCACATAACCATATAAGAAGATATAAGAGAAAATTAAGTACTTAAAATCCTTGTGAAAACTTCACGCAAGAAATTTATAAAATGTTGCCATTTCAACTTACCATACACTAGAAACTACAATATTATAATGTCTACACTGTAAGGGGGACAAGAAACACCGGCCTTATAACTTCTTATCTTATAAAGTAATTTATACTGTTGTTTGGTGCTAGGCAATAAGGATACGACTTAAGGGAACAAAACAGTGAAAATCACAACATATCATAGAAACTAATACGAATAATCCTTACAATCCTCACCGACTAAAATAAAGATGCTGATTAACGCCTAAAGTTATCTGGAACGCGTCCCTTTTCCGTGCAAAGTGACTTTTTTTNATATATAAGATTAGGTGAACTTTAACATGGCTAAAATTTATTGTTAATAAACTCCTTTCGGTTATTAATTTCTGTTTGCACTGCAGTTTCCATAATTTGTGAAAAAAAGAAACTAAATTTTTGTCATGAGACATCTGAGAGCTGCTTAGTTTACTCAACTCCTAAGCAACAAAATTTTTTTTTCAATGAATTTGATTGCTCTACGTGACCCCTCGATGATTTACCATACTATTATGGTACGGACCATAAGCATACCAATAAGGCGGAACAAATTAATGAATGAGATGATGCAGGAAAAAGAGGGTGGGGGGGGAGGGGGTGCTTGAAGCGCAAATAAGAAGGTATTTTGCAATGAGTAAAAAGAAGAAGAAATTAATTAAATGAAATGGACTGGTGTTTTTGCTAACCTTTGGGCCCGAGTGGATCAAAGCCGATAAAAAGGCATTCTGAAAGCGCTCTCACCAATCGGCAATTTCTAATCGCAGTAAGGGGTGATAGGTCGGCGGTGATTAGATACCTAGCTTTATCATTTAGCGATATTTCTGAAAAAAAGAGAGGCGGCACATTTAATCTTCGGCTCCTGATAGTGCGGAAGCTATTTCAATAACAATCATTCTTATTTACGTATTAATAAAATTTAGAGAGTGAAACAAATAATTAAAAACACGTGATTAAAAAAAAAAAAAAAAAAGTTGAAACTGAGTTTGATTTTTTTATACGCCTAAGAGCAAGCGTTAAAGAAATAAATACCCGTATTGGCCATTCAATATACCTTAAGTTATGATAAATTATTTAGTTCAGTAGAAACATAAAACATTATTTTCAAGCATGAAATATAAACTGATTAATGTTAGAGGACAAAAAATTATTTTAGTCTTCCTTTGTCTTAATCGTATAGAATTTTATGTCGTAAATAAGTGAAGATTTTCTGAAAACTCTAATTCGAGGTTTCTATAATTATTAAACCTATGGTAAAGTAAAACCGTGAACAAGTGAAACAGGAAGCTCAATCAAGAAACTCTTTTTAAAAGCTGTGTATCACAGTTACATCAATATTACATCTGTCCGGTGTAAGTTCGAAGAGCAGATACATATTCATGTCTACCTATTAGGTAAAACTCATCCATAGACATTATGTCGAAAACAAAATAGATACGAATAAAAGTGGCATTAAAATGGCAATTACTGAATTTAAACGAAAAACTTAATTAGTTTTTTTTTCTCGTTAATTCTTATAATCTAGCAAAATGAAAAAACCATAAGTATAATATGCATTAATGTTTCTTTTTGTCTTCATAATGATGTTAGAAAATATATTTTATTCATATGATGTCTAAGATTAAAAAGAAAAAAAAAAAATTTTATTTTCCCATTTTCAACCAATAACGATTTCAAGAAAAGATTTGTATACTTAAAGATCAAATGCTGAATTTTCTCTCTAGTTTAAAAATATGATGAGTTTAAAAATTATCTTCTTTAACATGAGTTATTCATGAATTTATGACAAACAAATGTTAGAAAATTAAATTTAACGCCTATTATATTCAACGCATTTCCTTTTATCTGTAAATATATGAATGATTTTGAATTTTAAATTCTTCAAAATATCCACTCTACTTCGTTTGACTAAGGCTTCTCGAAAGAACAACTCAAGTACCAAATTTGGTTTATTTATTTTAAAAGTTGTTGGAAAGAGATCAGACAAACCTACACACATATATTGACAAGAATCTGGGAAAAACTAATTTTTTATTTCAAAAGTCGTTTCATATTAACAATGTTAAGAGTGTTATTTCCTTAGGGAAAATCTGCTAAAAGCGAAAATAAATTTCAAATTTCCAACGGAACATAATTTCATGATTTTCACAGGTGTCTGGAACGAGGAAAAGAAGATTTTCTTCAAACTACACTTATCAATGGCAAGGGAAGGAGAAGTGAGTTTGACTGCGGGGTCAGGGGGCGTGCATTCGTGTGTAACTGGGGAAAGGTGAGAGCAAGGTGGTGCCTTTTCCAAAATGGCGGTTCCTTCCGTTATCCCTGCAATTATTTTACTATTAAGCTCGGCGCGGTGGTTGGCGAGAGGACCGGGGCCTGAAGGCGCACGCCAACCAGCCGGCGCGACTGGGTGGTCTACAACTTCTTTTTTCGGCGATTCCGATACGATGACTAGTTATTACGATTAAAAAGGCAGTTATCCACTATGTAAGTGAGCCACCCCCTCCCATTTCCTTCGGCCGTGAAAACTGCTTGCAATCTCCACTGAATATTTGTAGGGGTCTGTCATCAGGCTTGAATAGAAACATAGCCCCTCAAGGTGTTTATTTTCGCCATTGTCCTATGCTACCCTGTGGAATTCTAAACCTGTTATTAGATCTGTCAAACATAGGCTAGGCACGCTACCCAGTGAAACATCAATGTTTCACGATATTTCAACCACAGTCACGTAACCCATAAACTGTCTATCAATCTATTATGAGCTTTTTCAATTATACCTAGATTAAGTACACCTTAGCAAAACTTCCTTGTTATTTAAGGAATAAAAACTTATTTAACGTCGGGATTCGAATCCGTGCTTAATAGAAGCACATCATGAATAAAGTATGCCATTCATTCATTAATACATCTTTCCATTACAGCAAAAACAATAACTATTAGATGATTTTTGTTGGGGTTCGGTCAAGGTTGATCCAAAAAGAATACAATTTTTTTTTTTTTTAATGGGAATTTCCCAATCATGGAAATGTGAACTTAGGGACAGGACGTCCCCTCTCGTTTTCATGATAGCCCTGAAGATGGCTTACAGTGTAAGCCGAAACGTCGGCAGATATTTTTTTTAAATACACTTTTATTTTTAAATTTGTATTTTTTTTTGGATCTACCTTGACCGAACCCCAACAAAGATCATCTAACGTAAAACAACTTTCCATTCAAAAACAATAACCTTTTTTTAATTTTTTCAATATTAACAATTACTAATACTAGGAATTGTCGAGAATAATATTGCCCCTCCTCATAAAGAGTCCATCAGGAAATTAAACACAAAAAAATTGCAACTTTACAACAAAGGTTGGATCAATGACCAAATATATAAAGTAATTATGAATTACCTTTTAAATATTTTTTAGGTTAAATCAAGGAATCAAATGAGAAATTAAACATGATACTTCAGTATATTTTCCTTAAGAAAATCAAGTGTCATGACGCGATTTTAAATACTTTTTAGAAATCATCCCCGAAACATCTTAGGAGAGTCTAAAAATGTGGGCCATACATATATATTTTTTATAGCATGAATATAGGATTGTCGGGAATTCGGTCGTGGTAGTTGAAGAATTAAAAATTAATTTGTAACCATTAAAGTTTTTATTTTATACCTTTTGGCTAAAATAAAAACATTTTTGGTTACAAACTAGTTTTTAATCATTCAACTACCAGGACCGAATTCCTTATAATCCTCTCTTCATGAAACTTGACGGTCAACAAATTTACCACAATTTGTTTTGTAACATTTCCACGTGAAACTCCCATTAACAGGAGATGAGTGTCTCCCCTCTCTACCTTCCTGGCCGGCCTAACTACCCTAGTGATCTTACTTTCTGAGGTCGTTTCCTACTCCGGCTTTTTAGATAAAATGAAACATAGGAAATCTGCTTAGATTACGCAGCGCATGCGTGACTGATGTTTTTATTATTATATTTTACTAATATTATTATTTATTATTATATTTTACTAATATTATACCTAATATAAATAGGAAGATAGGAGCTAGCCATGGATGAAATCAACTAGTCATTCTTGACAGCAGTAAAATTTGAAGATGATTTAAAACGTTATTATAATAATAAAAATATTACTGATTGTCTATATTCCTGTCTATAACTCCTCAATTCATTTTTTTTTTTTTTTCATTGTCCAAACTTTTATTTTGTTTTATCAACCCAACCACAAATACAGAAAGTCAAATAAAGTGAGGTTTAAATGTCAACAAGAGCTTAAATGAATATATGTGCCTAATAAATGTATCCTCAGTGAGATATAAAAGGAATAATTCCTCATTTTTGACATACAAAGAAGGATTGATGAACAATTGAAGAAATGTTTGAAAAGTTCGTCATCGAACAACGTCATTAATCACATTTCATTTAGAAAATTTACTACAATCATAGCTCAATTTATGCTAATGAGTATATTAAATTCATCTACATTAGTAAAGTGATTGTTAAAATAAATTTAAAGATTTAAGTTTGTTTAGCGGCTTTTCCGCAGAATGTTTCTCTCCATTTAGACACGGAGAATTTATAACTCAAGGAAACAAAATGAAAATTTAAAATTACTATGTCACGATGGGTGAAAGCCAGGGGCGTCCTATTGTAATATTTTACATTTAATTATTTAAAAATCTCACTTACAGACGATTTATATACCTAAGTGCATTATTCAGGTTGAAAACATTTAATGCTGGCATACTCTGATTATTGTCTAGAGGTTCCTTGCCAAAGAGAAGTGAGGGTGGCTTCTTTTGGGAAATTCCTTAAGAAGGGTGGAAAAGAAGCAAGAAGAAATATGTTTGGCTTCCAAGGGACAGATTCATAAGGGAGGATACCGCACCCCCCCCCCCCCCCCCCCCCCGCAACAATGGCATTTCAGGATTTACCGATCAATATTCCTACCGCAGCCCTTCGACGATCAATGCCTTTTTTATACAGAATTTTACCACATTGTGTACGCTTTGCTTCCACCTGAAAGTACAAACGTTTAATATTTTCACGAAAGTAATATAAATTTAAAAATTACTATAAAGCTTAATAATATTTGTGCTACGCAAGTTTGCTATAGCCTTTGTCTTTTTTCTAGCTTGAAATTATATTATATATGTGTATATAACATAAATAAAAACACCTAAATTCTTATAGAATTATGAATGGAATGCTTAAGCAACAGTAAGTAAGTAACAAATCCAAGGATTGTTCAGTCGAACAACAACTCTTAGATCGAAGAGAGAAGCCATTGTCAATGAACATTAATGAAGCTAGACGACAGAAGGAGAGGCAACCTTACTTTAAATAATTCAAAGTCTTTATAAAAATTAGACTATAACATGTGGAAACGTATTGTTTTATGTAAAAATAATTAAAAATGGACTAATATAGATGATAAATTAAAGAAAAATAATTATGGATACATTGACATACAAATACAATACAATTGATCAAGAATTTACGAAACAGCAAAGAGAGAGAGAGAGAGAGAGAGAGAGAGAGAGAGAGAGAGAGAGAGAGAGAGAGAGAGAGAGAGAGAGAGAGATAGTTTAGCCACTGAGGTTTCCTATGGTTTGTGATAAGAATGGTCACACTGTGAAGCATTAAATCTACAACGTATGTCAAGCGCAGAATATATCTGTATAATTTTCTTAGTTAGAATTCGATGGCTCAGGAATTTTATTGGTTTTATTGATCTCTAAAATATCTACCTTTTATTCATAATAAAGAATAATCATGATATCGTTTAACACAGAAACTTTATCTTATCTTTGTCAATGGGTAAAGTTTTGATGGACTTAGATAATGGTGGGGTAATAGAACCGACTACAGTCAATTAAATTCTGGCTTAAATGAAGGGGGCAGAAGTAGGCCACAATTTATAATCGTGATGTAATCGTTACTCTCTATGCTACGAAAAACCTTATAAGATATAATAGTTGTAAGGCTAAAATTTTTTTATAACATGAAGAGATTATTATTCAATCATCTCCTCATAGGAGTGAGTAAGTCAGAGATAAAATAGTGAACCCACACCGCATTCAAACTAGGAAGACGAAAAACGAGAGAAGGTATGACTTTGGCCTGCTTGCAAAGTTAACTATCTGTATCAATAAGGCCTCAGAGATAAGTGCACTTGAAATAATAGAGCGAGCTTTTCAAAACTTATCTGTTTTACTGTGGTTGGATACACGTAATAAGTCTTATTAAAAATAAAATATGGCTCATAATATTTAGAGAAATTATTTATTTCACTGTCAAAATAGAATAGGATTATTTGATAAAACAGACTGCGTCATTATACATATGGCTGTTAATAAAAATTAGAGTTTTATTGAAGAAGCATTAGTAACAGAGGGACCGATTCCATTGAGTAACTCACTGAACTACAACTATTAACCCCTTGGTTGTTATGGCTTACTTAGGGGAGCAATCCTTTTCTAACGCAACCTTCAAAGAGATCTAATGAAACTAATCACTTGTATCCAACAAATGAATTTTAGTCGTACTGCCATTCAGTTTACTAGATTGACGCGATCATATTTTGGGGTAAGATATGAAGGTACTTACAAAACCATGTTTATCCGAGATGTTGTTGGTAAGTTTGAGTTTGTGGAAGGAGACGACTTTCTGCATCCATTGCTCGCCCGTCGAAGGGGAGTCCGGGTGAATGTACATCCGCTTTGGCATCTCCGGGTCCGCCTTCCCAGCCACCATCCACCTACTGGAGAACATATAGATAAATAACAATACATATATATATATATATATATATATATATATATATTCACATAACCATATAAGAAGATATAAGAGAAAATTAAGTACTTAAAATCCTTGTGAAAACTTCACGCAAGAAATTTATAAAATGTTGCCATTTCAACTTACCATACACTAGAAACTACAATATTATAATGTCTACACTGTAAGGGGGACAAGAAACACCGGCCTTATAACTTCTTATCTTATAAAGTAATTTATACTGTTGTTTGGTGCTAGGCAATAAGGATACGACTTAAGGGAACAAAACAGTGAAAATCACAACATATCATAGAAACTAATACGAATAATCCTTACAATCCTCACCGACTAAAATAAAGATGCTGATTAACGCCTAAAGTTATCTGGAACGCGTCCCTTTTCCGTGCAAAG
>KZ807171.1:716623-742474 GCA_000696205.2 Oncopeltus fasciatus | reverse complement strand
ATTAATGATTAACAATAATATCATCCTATTTTCTTGTCGGTGAAAGAACCTGAAATGTAAATATTTTATTTGGTTGTGGTTTTTTGTCCCACGTAAATTTTAAAACAATTAATGAGAGGGAATAGAATAAAAATTGAATAGTGGAATAGTGTAAAGGGAATTGAATAAGATATCTAGCGCGTCCTGGTAGCACAACTGGTAAGTGCACCGGCCCGGATAGCAGAAGATCCAGGTTTGATTCCTGGCTGGGACAGATAGAAATAACCTGAAATGTGTATTCTTTCTAATTTTTGTAGCAATTTTACATATGGAATTTAAGATATTCAAATTAGTAACACAACTTTATTTTAAAACAAATTTCAACAAATTTTCATCGATCCTACTTAGGGGAAGATAAAAATACGATTTGTTTAAATTTATTAACACTCACAAACACAAAAGCTCATGCGTACATATTTATTATATTATATATATATAGGAGCNTAAGTAGTAAGCTTTGACTATTTGGATGAAACATAATACTTTTGAATATATATATATATATATATATATATATATATATATAATATATATATACAATGCACCTTTGCATAATAGGTTGTGAATGTATTTTCTATCGATAATCATTTATAACCATTTTACGTAACTTGTAAAACAATTTAAAAACGCTGACTGTAAAGCGTTTAAAAACTTAAAATTAAACCCTTGTAGAGGGAGAAATTTGAGAAAAGGTGATCGCTTCCACTTGTTTATCCCCCTTCCCCATCTAGTCTAGAACAAAATTTATTGGACATATATTTAACGCTCATCCTTCTCCTCGGCTTGTAAATAAAATTTCCTCATTGTCTCACATTTATGTCCACCTTGGTTGGATTATGGGAAATCCGCTTGGATTACTTTCCCCTGACGGACTTTTGAATGTAAATCTGTCTGAAATCCGTGTTGCCATGGACGTGCAAGGCTTGAACTCTGAAAAGTATTGTTGTTATTGTAGTAACGGTGATGAATATGCGAAGTAAAACTCCACTAAATTGCAGAATTTGTGGGAGAAGTTCTCTACACCAGCTGTCTCCAATGTACGTGAGCGTTTCCAGAGAGTAACTCTCGATTTCTAAATCTCTCCTAAATTCTACATAATTATGTGGGATTCAGGTTTTTTTAATTATTGAATTATTCATACATACCTTACACAGAAAATTCTGATGAATATTGATTAAAAAAAATATTAATTTACTAAATTTATCGTATTTAATCAGTAAAGAAAATAATTCATAAACCCATATGTATAGTAAATTCCAATTAAATTTTAGAAAATTTTTGTACATACTTTTCGATCCAACTAAAAGTGCTAGTCACTTAGGTAGGGTTCTCTCATTTTTTTTAGTAAAAAAAAAAAATTGAGGTTAATCTGAAAAGAAACATTTAATCACGGGATTTTAAAGAAATATGATAGATGATTATTTACCAAGAAGGATTAAAGAGCTAAAGTTCACTGGCCTGTTCTTATCTGATATCTCCTAATGACCTGAAAATACAATATTGTCGCAGACGCTCTCTCAAGACTATGCGATTGCTCGAAGGCTTGGGAGCTTCTGCCAGATTCTCACGTTTAAGACCTGAGTAAGAACAGAACATCACAGCTTAAAATCCTCACAATAACCTAGAAAAGATTTGCATGTTGCCAAATTTCCCACCAAGTTTCAACTCTCACAAGCTTCAATCTTCACCATGTTTTATGAGTCCTTTAACAGCTTACTTTACTTTTGAAATCTTCGCCATTAGATGATATTTAATATATAATCGATTACAACAACATTATTATTATATTTTTAAAATCAAGAGTAGAAAAGAAAAGTGGATCCATCTATGCTATCGCTATCCCATGGACGTAGACGATACATCCCCGCCGACTGAATTACTGAGTCCGTACAACTGTTAATTCAGCTCGATTCTCTGTGAGTCTTTAATATTTAAGTTTTAGTCAGCAAGCTTCCGTCGATAAATAAATGCTTGTCCTAGACCATGGATGTTTATAATGGGATGGCAACCTGTAGATTGCCCCTACTACCATGAACATAAGTGGTTAGTGGAGGCTAAAATTATTTAAAAAAACAAAAACAAAACAAATCCCAGTCAACTGATACCCATACTATTAGCCTGCAAAAAAAGCACTGGACCTACCGCCCTACAAAGTGATATGACATACATTTATCAGGTCAGTCATGAGAGTCGCCAATGAGACTTCATGATGTTAAACCATAATTTTCAATATTTTTTATTTTATATATTTTTATTTGTAAATTTTTGATTTATTAATCTTAATGGTTCTTAATAGTATTTAGCAGAGCGTCTTTTATCTGAGAAAGTAGCCTCAAGAATGTTCTGTTGACAATATCGAAGTTGCTAACTGACATAAGTATACAACTCAACCGCTTCCATCCTTTATACATTGACGAATTCTCATTCACTCTTGGAATTCTACGAATCTGGCATTAAATCCGAAATTTTTAATTATTTCAAGAGGACCTGATCAATATGACTTACAGTACATAACAGCGAATCATCGCTTATACCAGAAGAACTTCTGTTTGTACAATTTCGTATTAAAGCTTAAGAGAAATAGGGTGGGTTTAGATGATTTACAAATCTGATTTACCGCGCGATATAAAGATCATACCACATTTCCGATAAGTTGCGGCAATATATGATTTCTTGGGACCCTTTTCACCAGTTCATTTTCATCATCAAGCTCCTTTAAGACCCTTGAAGGTTTAAATTACACGGAATAAACCCTTGCTGTTATTTCCAAACGAAAAATGAAATTCCATTCACGTTGAGTAGACTTTCCTATTAACTGTACCAGTACCATGTCTATGATACATGATCTCAGTGAATTTTCATCACATTAAGAGGGCGAATTTTTCAAATCACCCACAATGGGAAACACTTCGGTAGCATCACTCTTAGGATACATAAGGTCTGACGAATCGACAACAGTCTAAAACTCTTATCTCTTCAGGACTAAAACAAAGGCAGCTTCTACATTTACTTACATTTGAGATGAGATAACGGTAGGCGATTTACTGAATCATGGACGGCTATCTCCGGTTTAACTTACTCATTCATGTTTTAAAGGTCTTTGGTGCATAACGAGATGTCCACCGCCACTCGGTGTTGAATCTCTGGGAGTCTGGGAACATGTTCACTTCCTAAATAAATCCATGTGGCCTTGCAATAGGACCGACTTGTTTGGCTCAACGTTGGCCCTGCACGACCCAGCATGTTCCAGCTTTAACTGCCCTTCGACTAACGAACCAACCATATGCCTAGAACACAATGATGTTCAAGACCTACTTTTTTTCCGCTTCATCCTTTTCTACAGTAAACTGCCATACCATCCTAATCCACTAGCACAGACCTTGTATTCCAACTCCAACCCTCCCCTTCGATTCAAACGAAGATGACCTAATTTGAGAGTTGTTTCATTGGTCATCTTCTCTCCTCATGTGATTGTCATTAAATGTCATTTTTACTTTTTATTGTTATCAATTTACAAAATGTTTTTATTTTCACAGAATGTAATAAATAAATGAATATTTTTTAAAATTAAGTGATACTTGGCCAAACGAATGTAATTAATGAGGTTGTTCTTATGAATGATTTATTAGAAAATAAATACATTATTTTCTCTGGATGTAGAAACCGAAAAGACAGTCACATGCTCTTGTTATCACAAGTCTTTATCCTGCTTTTATAGAATTAATAACTATATAGAGCTGACTGCCAGTGAGAAGGTAGTAAATGTCACGACCGATCAGCAAGATTATATAAACAATAAAAGGATTTATATCTGTATTCTTATTCACTATTGGAAATCCATTTATTCAGTTACCATTAATACATGACTAAACAACCCCCATTAAACTACAGAACATTTATTATTTGTTTTTCTTCGTATTATGATTGTTTGTATTTACCCAGCATTATATGACTAAACCCCATTCTCATATTAACAATTTCCTCTTTGAGTTAAATAATAAATAGACTTAGAAGTAGAATTAAGCTTTTATTCTATGCTATCAGTTATAAAAAAAAAAGTCTCTAATAAGAAGGTTTTAGTATAAATAAATATAATTAATTCTATGTCTTATCTTTCAAGACATATCTAATAATTATAATATTTTTCCAGATTTTAATAAAAGATATATTTTTTCAGGTAGGGTTTCAATCGATGCTATTCAATTTTTTTCTACAAATGAAACTCACCTCGGCTTTCAGCATAAGTAAGTATTATCAAAACAATTAGTGTGAACATGTGACCATTAAGGACGTGGTTACGTGAATAATTACTCATTTAAGTGAAGTGGCTTATAAATAAATAATAGTAGTACATTAATATTATAAATACAATAAAATTCATGCGTTACTTAATTTTGTGAAAAATGTGTACTTACTTCCTTACACCTACAATAAAAAGAATTTTATTGTGGCGAAAAATTAGTAAGAGTGCTTGTGAAATGCTTATCTGCTCTCTCTTGTGATATCATATAATAAAATATTTATTGAATTCAAGCAGATCTAATTCGAAAAAATGGCTTATTTTAAGCCACTAAAAAAATGTAATAAAGTATATGCTGAATTTAGAAAATAAGCTCCTTTTAAATGTAAAAGTGATTTATTTTTTAACTCTTGAAAAGAAGTTCAATCCCTTCTGAAAGTGGTCAGATAAATTTTATAGATGGAAACAAAATCTGTCGTGCTTTACTTTTTTTTTTTCTTTTTTCGGAATTCTGAAGATATTGGATGCGCTATCCAGTAATTTGATTTCCTCTTATTGATAGTGAAATGTTTGTTTATTAGAAAATATAAGATTGATAAATTAAATTAAATGATATCCACAACTACACAATTATTATTTCTTAATCACTATTAATGATTTACTTTTTAATTTGATGAATTGCACTTAAGAAGGAATTATTAATATTATTATAAGAGGTTCGAGCAATGCATAATATTTATATCTATTTAAAAAGCCTTAATATGAAGAAGAATAACAATTTTCTTTTACTTGCTGAAAATACTGTGAGATTTTAATATATCTTAATGACATGAATGCATAATTTCACTGTTATGTACTGTTAAACTAGTAGATTTGTGAAAATTTTCGTAAGCCATATCAATCTGAGGGAATTTGAATTTGAATCACCTTTTATAAATTGTTCTCTTACATCTCGTTCCATAGTCAAATCTAGAATGGTGCCTCCTTTTATCAGAACCATGAGAAAATTATTTTCACTCGAGATAATCTACGAATTTTAAATTTTTTATCTGCCCATTGTTTTTTTAAGTAGCACGAAAATGTAGTAAAGTTACTAATTGTGTACCAATTAGAACACATGTATATATATATATAAGTTCACCTATTATTATTATTGAAAATTATTAATCATCTATACATAAATAACTATACACAGAGTTTTCAATGAAAATTAGAGTATTTTGAGTGCTTCGTATTAGTTTACTTCTCGGAAGTAAAACCATTTACTTCATTTCGTTTAAGCTAGATACAAAAAACAGATATCAAGTTGTTATCCATTCCAACACTTTCTATGAAAACTATATTTCACCGACAAACAAAGAAAGATTAATAACCATAATTTTATTCATCTCTCTCAAAAATCATTTAAAATTGTTGTCTCTAAGATTAATTGTGAGTGTGTTTTTATCTTATGACCAAAATTTATTGAAATATTTTAATTTAGAAGCAAATTGAAATTTCAATATCGCATATAAAATTTACTGTTAAAATAACATGAACTGGTGGTCACAGTTTATTACCGAGCTGAGTCTTAAAGTAAGGCCGATAGTCTTGATGAAGTAATTCCTGATGAAAGATGAGGAAGTGAGATCTGAGTAGAGGGAACGTGTGAAGGAACCAATCACTGGCTTAATCCCCGGATTAAGAGTGATTCTATCACAGTTACTTATTGAGCAGTACATGTTACTACTGCTACACACCCTCCGCACATGCTGACTTGGAGTAATTGTTTTTACAAGTGAATTGTGTGTGCAGAGTTAACTTATATTATATTGTCATTAAATTCTATTAAAATAGAATAAAATAGTAAATGCTAAAGGCATATATATTTACATACACTTATTTATTAATTTTTATAAAGTACTTCCTTGGTATACATGTTCTTGCTTATTGGAGTGGTTTATATGCAAGACAAGAAACAAAAGTGGGGCTTGGTAGCTAAGCTGGGTTGCTACACATCTACGCAATCAATCTTAGCGATAGACAGTTTTAAATTCAATATATAATTTTTATAATGTCTTTATAATCTGAAGAAAAAAAAGCATTTCACATTTTGAAAAATATTCAATATATATTCAGATTAAAACAGTACTAAAATAGACAAACTAAAGTTTCAGCAAATAGTATCAAATGTTATAAAATAAAAATTTGAAGTTCTAAAATCTAAAAAAATCTATAATAAAAGAAAAAGTGTACACTCTATGTATGTAATCTTCATCTATAAATATGGTGTTGTATAATGCCTATGCTGTTTATGGATTATGGATACCGGTATCTCAACCAACTCCAGACCATGGCGGAATACTCATGACTTCAATGAGTCTTACCATATTTTTCCCCTGGAATTGAAGGTCTGTTTCTAATAATTATCAGAGTAGTCCTAGGTTTGCAATTTAGGTTACATCTAACTGTAGGGTCAAGTATTATTGCGCTTGGGGCGATTTGCCCTGGCGGTTAAGGTACCGGACTCCTCATCTAAAGATCCTTAAGTTCTACACTCACAATGCACCGTTTTTTTCTTATATGATTCCTGGTGGATGTGCTGACCACACGACTACTCAAGTCTGCCGTAAGCCTGGAATACATCCTTTTTTTTCTTTCTTTTTTTAAAAATAAATCATTACTTACCATATTACATAAATATTAATTTTATTGTGGTATTTTAAACTGCGTAAATTTTAACAATTTTAGTGCAAGGGAACAAAAGAAAAAATCTAACTGTCCCAGCCAGGACTCGAACCTAGATCCCCAGCTTTCCGGGGAGGTGCGTAACCATTTACGCTACCGAGAAAAGTCTGATGAGTTATTAAATTCCCCGCACTAGCGACGAGAGTCTAACCTCCGAGGCAGACGAATATATCGTCTGATGCTCGAAGGAACTGGCATTGTCAAGCAACAATAGGCTTCAGTTGTGTCAACCCTAGGTAAGGAATATACAACTTAAGTGATGAATAACCAGCGCGAAATTTATTTTTCAAGCATAAGCTTATTTTTAAACTACCTTTTTTTTTTTTAAATTTGCTTCGTCTCTTCCCGCTATTATGATAATCTTAAATGTGAAATGTATACTGCATAATATATTATATAAGAATAGGATAAGTATTCTATATATATATAGTAACCTTAAAACTCTTTTTCTTTCGGAGGATTTAAGTTTTCTCGTGATTTAGCCTATAGCGATAGAGTATTCGCGCGCACAAACAAACACATAATTTTATGAATACTATACCTTACCTATTAAAATTAAAAATATATTGATAACAATTTTGAACTTTGCTTAATTATACTACAATCTACAGTCTTTGTTCTATACAATGTCGAATGAGCGATAAGGTACAAGAAAATGTATTTCTAGAAGATAAAAGCGGCTGTTTGATTGACATACTTGATAATATAGCTGATTTATTTTGATCGATGTCCTATTGACACAAAATTTTGAAAGATAATAAATAAATGATTGAATTCGGTATTTGTCAATATACTTTGTGCGAAATAGAATTTTACTATTGTGCCATAAACCAACTCATTCTGTTTATCAAATGTGTACATAATACTCATTTCATTTCCCGCTGCATAAAAAATGAGGTAAAAATTATTTCCACTCTACAATTTAAACAGGACTACTTATAGCTTGAGAATAAATTTCAATTTCTCAAAATATTTATTATATCAAATTTTATTGGTGGATAAAATGCGCCAATATGTTGTAGAGTTTCAAAACAATGAGGACTTTACTGGAGGCCATCTTCTCACCCCTTTAAACCTTTTTTTTTTTTTCCTTTTTTTTTTTTCTTCTAAAACACAACCTATTTGTTGAGCTGCCTTGCTTACTTCCAGTTTGACAAATTTGTCCTAAGGATGCCCCTGTTTTGGTAGCAGGATACGACTTTTAGCCGTTCGTGCATACACGCAAAGTCAAATCAACCTACTCAACAAAAACCGTTAGAATTTAGTCACATTATACCCCGCTTCAAAACCATTCCACTTAGATAGAATTGGAACAATAAGCTTTAGTCTATATACTATCATAGACAAGTTACCAAAGGTAAACACAACCGAATCAAATATAATACACACATAAAGCAATATTACAACTAGATCAGTCCGAAGATAATTGTAGCTAATAGAAATTAGTTATTACACAAAACATCGATCAATTTCTTTTAATCATTGTCTTCTCAGACCCAAGTATTTAGCAAAAACCAAACCGACAAAAAGAATAAGGGAACGGGAACCTTTGTTTGGTATTTTTGTTTTGTTAGAGCCCCTCACATGTCCTCTGTCTTAGAATAAGAGCTAATACAGTTTCAGATCACACATGTATCAGTACTATTCAAAATCTTTGGTAGGCTTCGTGCCACAGAGTGAATTTTGTCTTCCAGGTCTTCAACACGTTATTAACTTAATATTATTTACTGAAAGCAACTTCCTAAGAGTATAAACAACCATACTGACTTATTTTAAGAAATTCAAATAAATTCATGTGTTAAATTTGAAGGTAGTTCAAATTATCAAATTTTACCCAAACATGTCCCCTTCGAAGCGTTCTCTTTCCTTGTATGTACCAGTACTTTCGGATTCCTGACAAGCTGAGCACCAGAATCCGTCTTGATTAGCTAACGTCTTGGGGCCTCTTGACACTTCTCAAAAACCCTTCTAAATTATTTTCTATCATGGGTCCTTGGACATTCGAAGTTTGTGTCTGGAATCAAAAGTCCTCTTTATCTTCTTTCCCTTTTCCTCCTGCCACTCGATCTTGGGCAGATCGGAGGTGTGACCAATTATGTTGAATTGTAGGTAATCCCTTCAGTTGTAGGTAATCGGTTTCTGATCCTTCTGCCCATCAGCATCTCTGCTGGAGTTGCTCCAGTGTCTAAGGTGGTTGTTCTGTAGGTCTTATTCCAGCACCCTGTCCCCACTGGCTACAATACGTTACACAATTAACAACACAAATCCGTTCGATTGAAGGTTTCTTGGACTTCAGAAAACGATCCGGAATCCCATATTTTTTTCAAACACCTGCATTTCAAAACTTGCATGGTTTATCACACCTCAACTCCAAAGGTCGTGAATTGGCTCTTGTTGTATGCTATTGTACTCTTGGTTGTTAGCGAATTCATCTTACTTCTGTCTATGTCTTTAGAGAAGAAATCTCCAATCACTAAACATGAAGAGTTTAGTCAAGACTTTTGTCAGCCGCTAAAACTTGCTGAGGGTTGGTCGGTGTCTTCGGTGGTATTAGGTTAATGAGCTTGATATCCATTCTTCTTATAGCAAGGACACCCTGCATTTTTCTATTATCTATAGCATTTTTCTTCATGAGTCTACGGGTACCATACTCCAGCATTTGTAAAAGAGAAGACTTCCATTCTCATATTGATCCTTCAACCACACGAAGGGCTGAACTTTATCACCAATTTTATCTGGCTAGCCTCTAATTACATGTTTAAACACTACAGGTGTAAACTCATTATCCTCTTGAGCTTTTTTCTCGATTTTTCTACTTATAAATCGTTAACCTTCGGGCGGAATACCGTGTTTAAGTATGTTTCCACCTCGTACGATTGATTAATATTACTGCAAACAAGAGAAATTTGGGAAAAGAACGAAAAATCCTTACCTGCTAAAAACTCTATATCATACCGAAACGGCGCTATCCTTAATTTTAATATTTATAGACTAGGTGTAACATCTTCTAAAGGTTTCCCCCCCCCCAAAATTGAGACAAATGGTTCATGGTCTGTTAATATTTTAAATTGTCCACCTAGAAGGTGTTCTTGAAATTTTTCACACGGCAGACTATGCCTAATCCCCCCTGTTCAAGGTTTGAGTACCCACTCTGTTATGGTCAAAACTAAACTGGCTTCCAGACTTCGCCCTCAAGTTGTTCCAGTACTGCATTAAGCCCTGCTAAACTTGCGTTCGCAGCTAGCCTTTTAGGCTTATTGAGGATCCAGGAATGCTAATATTGGCGCTGTTGACAAAAGTTCTTTCACTTTCTTAAAACTCCTTATCTAGGCCTCGTCCCATACCCAACGTCGATTTTTTTAATAACCCTCTTTGAGGATGTGTTATTTCAGAGAGCTGGGAAAAGCATTTTGTTCAAATAAATATAGTTAAAATATATCACATTTCCCCCAAACAATCTTCCTTTGCGGAAAAATAAAATAAAACATTAAATTTTCAGGTTACCACTCCATTCTTTACGTCAATGGCTCAGGAGAAGCTTCAATTTAGCGACAAAATCTTGTCCAGGGCGAGATTTGAACCCGCAGTGCCAAGATTGCATGACCCGAACGGATCCCCATTGGCGCTTTATTTACATATAGAACAAGAATTTTTTTTGAAATGAAGAGACATTTAAGTGGTATACCAATTCAAAAAAGGATGGCTTCAAAACGAAATGTGAATTATCGCGTAACCTTTCCATCATCCTCGCTTTGAGCACTGATGGAAGAAATACTGACATGGTACTTGGTAGCTAAACATTAGTTTATTTAATAGTAACAATAAGAAAAAAATAAGTACATAAAACTATCTACTGAAAATGAAACAGCAATATTCACGAAGCCACCGATCATAAAGAAACATTGCAGGTGTTTTTATAATATAAAAAAGGTATTTGTTCATATATAGAAGAGGTAACACTAAAAAAATAGCAATAGAAGGAGATTCAGATATATTGCTTTATGTTTATCAAAATATTCTGAGTAATTGAAAATACTGTACTAAAATTAGTTCAAATATTTCATAAACTATGTCCAAGAGAAGTAGGTCCCTTAAGGCGGTGGATTGAGCCTCATACCATTTTACTTGGCTCTAAATAAATTATTCCATAAGTTGTAATAGAAACGAAATTCTTTTAATTGATTTGCTCTTCTAAATATTATATTATTATTATTTAAGATATTATTTAAGAAACCATTATAAAGATACCTTGAAAACTATAAAAAAAAACCAAAAAAATTACTAAATCAGTCACCTCGACCTGGTACATATAGTTTCCACAATAATGCTAAACTCTCCTCCGTCAGCTATAAATGAGACACCATTAACCAATCACAAAATCATCAGATATATTAAGGTATTCTTCGATCAAAAAGTTAACAGGAAGGCCCACGATTGGATTAAAAATCCAAGCTTACGGGATCGTAGAAGCATGTTTGTAATTTTTCCCAGCCTCAAAATTATCTATCAATGTTAGATAGAGAATCACGACGGGGCATTCCTGTCGAATCCGGTTAATAATGACTTTTAGAAAGAGAACACACAACTTACTCAATCACATAAATATAGTTTTAATTATAAATATACATCTAAATATTTAAAAGTATAAATAATTACAGTATAATATTGTTTCCAAAAATAAGTTTAAAATGAAATTCAGCAGTCAGTATCCTGTTATGCCAGTAATTTTAGAGATAAAGAAATTGAAGAATGGAATTGTTCCTGATTTCAATGGCGATTGAAGATAACATGTTTTTTTTAAGCTAAATCCTTCATTTTTTATATGCATAACTCCATTTTTAGCACGTTGCAATCATCGCAGGTGTTAGCTCCACATTCATATGCTATCGTTATCTTCACAGATTTAATTTGAGCCTTACAGTCCATCCTCAAAATGCAATTCAAGGAACCTCTTGCCATCGAAATTATTGTAGGAGAATCACATCTCAGGAAAACTAAAATTGCAATTTACTTTTAATGAAATCCTGGGCATTCTGGGACTCTGGGATAGAGAGACTAAAAAAAAAATCACAAAAACTGAGCTTTAACCTGGAAAAGCACACGGTCCGTAAACACCAAGCAACATAGAGGTAAATAAAAGATAAGTGGATCTCAAACTGGCTTGACAAATACAAACCATTGTAAGGCATTTAAATGTAAAATCTAAATAATTGATGATTTAACGGTACTTGAATTGGACACACTCTTATAACTCAATCCCATCATTTCACAAGAGAAGATCCCTGGCAGTGTGAAATCAGCGGGACGTTTGTTAAAGATAAGCTTGTTTTTTTGGAGTACCATATCACACATATGAGAAATCAAGAGGGAAAAATGACATAAATGACACCTACAGACATATATGCCACCAAATCATTGCTGATAAATTAGATATTTTTCCTCATCTATTTAAGTACATTAAAGGCCGGAAATTGAGTGGCAAGATTTAGTAGTGTGTTACCGGTGGGCTCTCATCGAATTTGCTCTTGGTACCTGACAAGGTCGTAGCTTCGGCCTGCACTCTGCGGCGACTATGACCCCGGTACCTTCAGACGGCGCAGGCACTTACATACTTACAACAGAAGTCTGCTCACATAAGATCTAGCATCGTCGGAAAAAGAGAGCGGTCTCTTGGTACCCGACAAGGTCGTAGCTTCGGCTTGCACTCTGCGGCGACTGAGACTCCGGTATCTCCAGACGGCGCAGGCACTTGCATACTTCCAACAGAAGTCTGCTCACATAAGATCTAACATCGTCGGAAAAAGAGAGCGGTCTCTTGGTACCTGACATGGACGTGGCTTTGGCTTGCACTCTGCCTGCGACTATGACCCCGGTACCTCCAGACGGCGCAGGCACTTACATACTTCCAACAGAAATCTGCTCACATAAGATCTAGCATCGTCGGAAAAAAAGAACGGTCTCTTGGCACCACCATCTGGTTGTGGGATTTGGCCGGCCGCCCAAGGGCTCTGATATATTCTAATCATGAAACCCTCTAGAATGAATTTTTTTTTATTTATAAAATTATAAAGAGTTCATTAAATCGAATTGAAAAAAAATCATATTATATTTAAGAGATAATAAAAAAAAATGTATTATGCTTCTTAATTGTTGACTAAATAAAAGTAATAAATAAATTATTTGTATTTACTTTCTCTCCTTGACTGGGGCCGGTTGGCAATGGTTGGGCCCCGTGGCTTTTTTCCTGTATCGCTGGACACCTTGGACTTAGATTCAGTGTGAGTATGTGCGCTGAGAGTGACTGGGAGTNTATATATATATATATATATATATATATATATATATATATATATATATATATATATATATATATATATATATATATATATATATATATATATATATATATATATATATATATATATATATATATATATATATATATATATATATATATATATATATATATATATATATATATATATATATATATATATATATATATATATATATATATATATATATATATATATATATATATATATATATATATATATATATATATATATATATATATATATATATATATATATATATATATATATATATATATATATATATATATATATATATATATATATATATATATATATATATATATATATATATATATATATATATATATATATATATATATATATATATATATATATATATATATATATATATATATATATATATATATATATATATATATATATATATATATATATATATATATATATATATATATATATATATATATATATATATATATATATATATATATATATATATATATATATATATATATATATATATATATATATATATATATATATATATATATATATATATATATATATATATATATATATATATATATATATATATATATATATATATATATATATATATATATATATATATATATATATATATATATATATATATATATATATATATATATATATATATATATATATATATATATATATATATATATATATATATATATATATATATATATATATATATATATATATATATATATATATATATATATATATATATATATATATATATATATATATATATATATATATATATATATATATATATATATATATATATATATATATATATATATATATATATATATATATATATATATATATATATATATATATATATATATATATATATATATATATATATATATATATATATATATATATATATATATATATATATATATATATATATATATATATATATATATATATATATATATATATATATATATATATATATATATATATATATATATATATATATATATATATATATATATATATATATATATATATATATATATATATATATATATATATATATATATATATATATATATATATATATATATATATATATATATATATATATATATATATATATATATATATATATATATATATATATATATATATATATATATATATATATATATATATATATATATATATATATATATATATATATATATATATATATATATATATATATATATATATATATATATAATGAAACTATAATATATTTAATTGAGTACTTATGTAATCTGTAAGACATGGACATGACCTACCCCGTACGCAGACCTACGTAGGTACGTGATCAGCTGGTATTCCTGAACATGTATGAACAGTTCTGACCTAAGCTCATTCAAACTCAGATGACATAAGTTCCTACATTTTGTTGTTTTAACTAAGATGTTACCCATTCTTTTTGCTTCTAATGTCCACTAATATTTATAATAATATCTAATACGTACTAGTTCAAAGCTTTTGGAACGTATAGAATAGCTAAAGTTAAACAAGAGTTTATTATTTATTAAACAACTCATCCGCATTCAAATTCAAAATGCTCGTAGTCTATATTCTGTTTTGATGAAAAATGTATATACCAGTTGCTGTGTAATATTACATTATCTATTCTCTTTGATTTCCATTTATATCAAACTAACAATTGAATGCTTAAGTTATTCCTTTGTGGAGCTAGAAACAATTTTCAATTTTTTATGATATTCACGGAGAAAAAAAAAATTGAACCGTTCAATATTCACCTATAACTCAATCCAATTACTACGCGTAAAACAATTTTTCTTTTTATTTACCAGCCTTATTTAAACAAGAAAATTGATTGCTTTCTAAGTTAATCAAAGATATAATGGTATAAAGTTTTTCCTATCACCTAGGATAAATTGAAGTGTTAGTTTTTAACATTTCCTGAGGATGAAGGTTAATTTTCAGAACGCCGGAAAAATTACCAACTTATCTTTTTCACTTATAAACTAAAATATTAAATTTCTGACTACATTATTTTCAGATTTTCTACTTTATAGATTATTATTTAATTGTTAGAATATTAATATTTTTGTAAAGTTAATAAATTATTGAATGTAAAATAATTTTTTTCATAATTTTTTTACTGAGTAGTAAGGATTACAAAAAAAATATAGTCAAATGACATTTTAATACCTCTCGTAGTAATATGCATACCAGCGTGTATTAAATAAATTTTTTAATTATCCATATTTTTAGCTTCTCCGATGTAAAATCTTTTTAATCTTTAATTAAAATTTGTTTAAATTAAAAGAAAAACAGAAGAGTCAGTCATGAATTCTCAGTCATGGAAATGTGAACTTAAGGACAGGACGTCCTCTCTTGCCTTCATGATAGGCAACCCTGAAGATGGCTTACAATGTAAGCCGAAACTTTGGCAGATAATCTTTTTAAAAAAATACACTTTTTTTGAATTTGTATAATTTTTTTTGTATCTACCTTGACCGAACCCCAACTAAAATAATCTCATAATGAAAAAATAGAAGTTGCGTTAACAGCACCGCCGAAAAAAAACCAAATAAGCACTACGTCCTTATGTATTGCAATACATAGAACAGGTTTTTTCTAGTAGTCAGAGCATAAAGAAACAATACAATATGATTGATATTATGAAGAGAAAATAGTTTCATAAGGAACTTTGAGGCAGAAAGAAATTTTATATTTAAAAAAATATTAACGTATTTTCGTTTGGGGTACTTGATGTATTTCGCAATGTGTGTCTGTTCGTTTATATTTATATGGTCATAGTAATGCAATAAGTAATTTTTAAGAAATAAATATCAGTAAAATTATCATAAATTATTTTGTTTTTATAAATAGGGATTATAAAATAGCCTTGTCTCTCTCTCTTTGGAGAAAAGATTCCACAAAATGATAAAAAAATAAATAAATATCAAGATATATACAAACAAAGAGAGAATGTTATCTATATAACGGAATATTATATATATATATGAAAGCAGTTTCTGTTNAATTAGAGAATAGAAAAGACCAGGTCCGCAACATGCCATATAGAACCAGGGGGAAGAGAGGCTTGTGATCAACAAAACATTCTGGCCACCGGATTTTTTCCCCATTCAATGATGAATGGTTCTTAACTAGGGCAGGGTGTTCCCTAAAAGCACAGCAGTGGGCGATTACAAACAGAAGCACAGAAAGAATGAAAAAAAACTATGCACTGTGAGCATTAAAACTGGGTCCTTTGGCTCAGGAGTCCAGTACTCTTACACCCAGAGCACTGTGCCCCATGGAAGTAATATATATATATATATATGCTTGATTTCAAAATTTTCTTGCATCATAATAAATTGTAACAATCTCATGTTCATGTGAACTGACTCCCTAGTTCAAATGAAAATGTATTATAATTTTATGCACATCATATTTACATTAATACATTAATAAATATCCCGGCTGTGACCCTTCAAAAAAAAAAAAGTTATTTCACAATACCTTTGTTGAAATCTGAATTCACTTCAAGCTGGTTATTTATAATTGATAGAGCTGAAGTATGAGAAGCTGGAATTTTTCATGCGCCAATTTCACTGATGTTAGGAGCAAGGGCCCATTTGCGGAGAAATTGTCAGGGATATTGAGGCTCGGGGGCGGAATTCACCCCCTACCACTTGGAGGAATATTGGGGAGGCTGTGTAAAGGGGATGGAGGGGTTCCTTAATATTGAGGCCCAGCTGACGTACCTTCGAGGACAGGTAGAGTACACTGTCACCTCATCATACCTTCCACCCTGTCCTACACAACTGAATGCTCCAACAAGTGCTTATACTACCATATTTAATTTGCTTCTGAAAATAAATATAGTGAAAATATTTGAGGTAATCTTTTAGAAAAAATGCTGTAAATATTGCAGTAAGATATTTACAGCAATTCAATCTTGTTGGATAATATTTATATTACATTCAACCATTTGAAATCATAAAGAATGAGACAATCTAAACGTAATATTATTTAAATATTACTTTTTAAAATTGTGATAACTTGTTATCTAATGTATTTTTTTTCCTTACAAAAAATAATCTTTAATATTAAAAAATTGTTGGGTAAATATGTAATTGCAAATTTACTCGGAATAAATGTTCAAATGACCTATATTTAAACAGTGAATCTAGTCAGGAAACAGCACGTATTTCACCAAGACATTGTTATTTCAGTCCTCGTAGAAGCCTGGGAAAAACTATGAATGGTTTGGAAATCAAATTTATTTTTTTTATTTAAGTGATCCAATGGAAGTTCTTCATACCAGCTGTATATATATTTAAGATCAGATGATCTTCCACTGTCAAAACATATTGGCCTGTCACTATCGGAATAGCTGTCATTATAAATAATTCTATTCAAAGAATTATATTTTTCTATTCTAGAGAATTAACGACAGAGTTGGGACAGATAAGACATTTGTCCTTCGAGACAGTCAATCATTCCTTATCAGTGACAAAAGTCTGAGAGCCGAATCGTTGGGTTCTTATTGCTGAGATGATTCATTGTGAAGAACCGAGACAAGCTGAGATAACTAAAAGACGCTGTGTTAATTGCGTACCAAGCAAATGTGTGTGTCCCTTCAAAAAAATTCTCCAGCTCACTGATGTAGCAGCAGCAATTCCACGACAACCTCTCCCATAAACTTTTTTTTGATATCCTTTATTTACATATTACACTCTATTAAAAATAAATAAAAACATTTTGTAATTTGATTACAATGAATAGTAAAAAAAAAAAGATATTTAATGACAATCACATGAAGAGAGAAGATGACTAATGACACAACTCTCAAATTATTTAGACTATGTCCTCGGGGGGTCGCGGGGCCATCTTCGTTTGAGTTGACGAGGAGGGTTGTAGGGGTTAGAGTTTGAAGACAAGGTCTGAGCTAGTGGATTAGGATGGAATGGCCGTTTACTGTTGAAAAGGCTGAAGTGGGAAGAAATTAGAGCACATATTGAAAGGTCGATCATCCAGAAGCTACGTTAACTGAGCGAGATTCTCAGCATCGGAGTTTACGAATAATTTTATTAAAGATTTCCATGTCATAAAACCCACTCCTTTTTTTTTTTTTTTAAATTGAGTAGAATGCAAAAATGTAATAAATATCCAACACGTAGGAGCTTGCTTAGGTAATAATAAATTTTCTTTCAATAAGTTGGATGTAACTAATTAAAATGGCATCCATAGGGCAAGAGAATAACATGAATAAAATTTAATGGCATTAAGGACATAAATTTTAATGTCTATCTATAATTTTTAATCCTCTGTAGGAAGGAATGGAGAAGTATTATCAAAAAATATTTCAAAAATTTTTTTAGAAAAACCTCAAAAGCTGAATTCCTTCGGAGTTTTCTAAATGCAAAAAAACATAACAAAATTACATAGCTTATTATTTTAACTTTACAGTGCTAACGGTACAAATGATTCATAATTTGAGTTTTCACCAAAGTGATGTTTCATATTTTTTTAAAAATTAATAAATCTTTATTTATTACAGTCTGTTACTTATTATATTGAAATTTGATAAGATATGGTATATATTTTAAATGAACATAATAAGCTGATATGCGGTATTAATTAATTTACCATATTAGCCACTACCGGCCGACAAAATTTTCCCGTTTTACGAAAATTGGTGCAGAGAAGATTCAAGGAATTACTCCACCACTCTAGGGATTTTAGTAAATTAGTCACTCGTTCTCATCCCTTATCCCTTATGCCCAACTTAAACGAAAATCCGCTTAAGTTACTTAGCTCTTGGGGGGTGGACATTTTAATATTCATCCTTTAATGTCTTCCTCAAAATTACGCTGTGCGATCAATCCAATTTCTTCTACAAAATTTTACTGTGCCATAAACTTTGGGAAACTATTATAAGATGCAATTTTAATCACTAATCATTTTGTTCACGTAGGCTTCCACGGTCGTCAGATGTATATACAGTTTCTTCTTCCGGGTTGGACAGTTCAATAGTTGCCGAGTTTTCGCACATCCTGTGATGGCTTCTTCAGGGCTGAATAGAGAATGAGTGCTGTTTTCTAATACAGGGGTACTTATACCCGTCGTGGTCCGGTCCTTGGGCGAAGCCTGCCTTCCCATTGGTTGAAACTGTGTTCTGGCGGCTGGTCTCTGGAGTAGTCAGGTAGCTGGACTCTGGTTGGCTGGATTCTCTTGTCGATTAGCGCTGGTTTTCAGTTCTTGCTGAGTCTGTAACCGTCTTCCCTGTTGATATTTTTCGGATTCTTCGTTATTTCGATGGCTTCCCGATAAATATCAACAGGGAAGACGGTTACAGCCAATCAGTGACCAGCTACCAGACTACTCCAGAGACCAGCCGCCAGAACACAGTATCAACTAATGGGAAGGCAGGCTTCGCCCAAGGACCGGACCGCGCCGGGTATAAATACCCCTGTATTTGAAAACAGCTCTCATTCTCTATTTGAGCCCTGAAGAAGCCATCACAGGATGTGCGAAAGCTCGGTAACTATCAACTACTTGACACGGTCCAACTCGGAAAAAGAAACAGTATATACATTAATCATTTTCCCAGACTTGATCATGTAGAGAATTTTATTTTGCCGAGCTTTCGTGCATCATAAGCCCTTCATTCTACTTTTAGCCCTGAAAAATCATCACATGACATGCGAAAGCTTGACAAGAAGAAACTTTACTACATGGTCAAGCCCGGAAGAAATATTTATCAATAGTTCCGGAGACTGTAATAAATAAGATATTATTACTCATTGTTATGGTGATGTTGATTAACCATCATATTTATGAAAGCATACTAAAACGGAATCATTAGCCCTGACGTTGATTCTTTTACTGCTAAAAGTCCTTGACCATAATAATATATTATGGAAGACAATGACTATTGATGATTTTTACAATATTCCTCTGAAAATGATGGTTTATCAACATGACTAAACGATGATCAATACAATATAATATCATGTCTTTTCAATTTCCCCCCAATGTTTCAGGCAAGGCGAAATTGTTGTAATAAAGGTCAGGAGGATGCTGGGAGGGGTGGCTGTATCTGAGACTCCTTTGAGAATGCTTCCCTATTGTCTGCCTCTGCCTCAACACTCCCCACTCCCACCCTCACCCCACCCTCGCTCTTTCCCCCACCCCCGACCGGCAACGTCAACGCTCCAGTCGAATATTACATTTTATCATTTTTGTTTCAGTTCACCTGACTGAAGCAAACTACTAGATCAAAGAGGGTAGATGGGAAACTTTTTTAAGCTATATTAAAAAAAAAAACAACTATATATATATGTATATATATTACCACGAGTAGTTTTCGATCAATAATTAAATAGTGTACTTCTTTTTTTCTGTAGGTTACAGGAATATTGACCATTTTAGGACTGAAAGGGACGTAGTCTTACCTGTTTCAAATAATTTTTTTTATTTCTTACCGGTTTCGGTGTCAATGCACCATCTTCATGCAATACAGAGTGTCGGAAGAAACGGATCTCCCCTCACTATCGCAACGAGCAATTCTAATTCAATGATGGACTTTATAGTGCTCTTTTGGGATACCGAGGGGAGTATTTTGCGACACTCTGTTGGGCCTGAAGATGAAGTATTGACAACGAAACCGGTCGCAATTGGAAAAAAAATTATTTGAAACAGGAAAGACTACGACCCTTTCATCCCTAAAATCATCACTATTCCTGTAACCTCCAGAAAAGAAGAAGTACACTATTATATATATATATATATATATATATAGCCTCATTTTCTGGCGGTAATTTAATATGTGAGTTTGTGTTATTGATAAAAACCGTAATCATTGAANTAATTATATATATATTTCAACCCTGAAGTAATTACATAGTGATCTTAGACTGCTAATGACGTTGGACACTATATATATGAAAGCTTTTGTGTAGTTCATTATATTGTGGAATTATATAATCTTTAAGATTTCAAGAAAATGTGTCGGATGTACAATGTTCATATCATACTGCTGCACTTTCGAAACTGAAGCTCCATTGAGACATACTCCTCCTAGACATGCTCAAGTAGCGAGCGCCGTCATGTCAGCGAGTACTCTGGACTGCAGGGATAGCAGGGATCCTAGCAGCTTACCCTAGGTACGCGTCCCAGGGTCCATCCTCCTCCCCCGGTGAGTGAGCACCGTTCACTGTAGGCAAGGCGTCTCTGATCGGATCCCGAATCCTTGGGCCACTCAAGAGGGCCAGACCGAGAGTGGCGTCACGACGTCTCGCCACCTGACCCTGACGGTACTGGCACACTTCAGCCGAGGCACTCACCGCGTACTGGATTCGGATTCCTGAAATAAGCCATTAGTTCAGATAAGAAACACGTGGGACCTACTAATCCCACAAGGATCAGAAATCAGGGACAAATGCTATTCAAGCTTGACTAAATTATTTTTAATTTATTTCATAAATGTTATCATGTGAACAGAATATAATAAATGAATAAAAGTCGGAAAAAAATTATTACATTAAATTGAAATAAAATCATTATAATATTATTAACTTTAGCTTTAAAAATTAAAGACGTATTAGTAGTGCAGTTATTATGTCAGGGAGTGTGTATAAATATAAATAATTAATTGCATATATACATATATATTGAACGAATTTTATTTTGAGCTTCTCCAATAAAGAATTACTGAAGATATATTAATATTTATGAAATTTTGGTTATGGGACTGTCGGAATAGCTGCCATTATAAATAATTCTATTTATCTTTAAGAATTATATTCTTCTATTCTAAAGAATTAACGACAGAGTCATGACCGATAAGATATTTGTCTTAGATAGCTAAAAGACGCTGTCTTAAATGCTTACCCAGCGATTGTGTTTCCCCCTCCAAGAATGGAAGTCCCTTAACGACACAGTTAGGGCCGATATGACACATCTGTCCTTCGAGGCAGGAGTCAGTAGTATGCTCCGACTCACTGATGTAGCAGCAGCTATTCCACGACAATCTCTCACTTAAACATCTGTAATTGTCAATTCCTATATCTTAATCTAACTACTCTAAATCTATAAGATCTTACTTATCAACCTTTGGCTTTAATTCTTTAATTTGATTTAACATAAGTCTTTTGAACCCCTGTGAGAAATAGCTCTTTGGACGTGGTCTGAAACAGCTAAATCATTTTAGAGGACGTTCAACGTAGACCCCTACAGTTAATAATTGTTAATTATTAATTCACATAAATAAAGGAATTATTTAGTTTAAAATCTTTCTTTTTTGAACTATCTTCACATTTATCTTACTAGAATTGGGAAGGAACATTATTCCTTCACCATGGTGGCAGCATTTAATGTTGTCATTTGCGTTAGACTCCTATTTAACTGTCCTAATACGACAGGACCAACGTTAATAGTACTTCCTTATGATAATCCTGCAAAATTATTAAAACTGCACGGGGTTACCCGGATTACGTGAACTTGAAATAAAATAAGTTCCTCATACTCTGAGAAATGTCCCGAATTTTAAGACTGGAATAGTTCCGACATAATACATTGAAAATTCAACCTTCAAACTGAGTTAGACTCGTTGACAAAACGAACACCTCAACATCACTTCGTACACGACTGGCAAATCACTATATATTAGTGAAAGGTCAAGATCCGTCAATAGGGCGACAAATTCATTAAATAGATAATCAGAAAATTTATATACTTTACAATGATTCTTCGTGTAAATGGTGGGATTCATCGCATTCACGTTGATCAGTGAGTGCCGCATTCCTTCAGAAAAAACACAAAGAGAATGTCATATCTGAGGAAAAGTAATTTTCAAAAACGATCTCTTATGAATGGCAGGAAAGAGTGATGAATGAGAAAAAAAGAGAACGGTATGATAAAAGAGAACAACAAAATCAGTGAAGCGATAAAAAGTGATCGACCCCATAGCGGTGAGGGGAGGAAAAATATATAACAGTATGTGTCCCCTAACATATTTATGTCTGAGATTGAAGATTGGAGAAGTGAAGCAGAATAAGATGTATCTTGGTTTGGTAAGATGAATAAAGCAGGTTATGGACATAAAATTCCATATAAAAACTAGCGGTGCCAACGGTAATGAGAGTCATTTAAACAGCTTGACAATGTCAGCTCCTCCGAGCATAAGACGATATATTCGTCTGCCTCGGAGGTAGGGCTTTCGACACTAGTGCGGGAAATTTAATAACTTATCAGACTGGTAGCACAATTGGTAAATGCACCAGCCCGGATAACAGGAGATCTAGGTTCGAATCCTGGCTGGGACAGTAAGGTTTTTATTCTGTTCCCTTGCACTAAAAATTAGTAGTAAATTACATTTTAGGGCTGCCACATTAAACACAGCGTTGAACAGAGCATCCTTAAAGTCGAGTAGACTTGATTGCATACCCCTGATTCATATATCCACAGACATTTTTACCGTCTACTTCCACTGAGTTCCTTTAGGGGGTATAGCCCTGCATCCACTTCTTTCAGGAGCATACTGTCCTTCTAGTAAACCCATAACCACATGTCAATGTTTAAAGGTACTCACAGGCCTTCCACGTCAGTGGTGACTACAAAACAAAACACGTGTAATGGAGAAGACGGACTCTCAATGGCTGAGATCTATATAATGCAATTTCATCCCAAAAACTCACAACATTTAGTCCACATTTATTACTGCCTTACTTGACCAATACTTCTTTAATTACAAAAACATTACCCCTCTTTATTATTATTATTATTATTATTATTATTATAAATTTAATTTATTTGTATTATTCAGTTCTACCTTGAGTAAACTTTCCCCAGACCATAGTCCAGTTTCCTAAACATTATCCCTGACACCTTTTACTTAGAAATTGGCACTCTCTTAATGGTTAAGTCAATGAAGGGCTAATTTTTGACTTCTCAAGACCACCCTAGAAATCCCTTTGAATTGCTACTCCCAGAATTCTTATGAAGAATGTGAAATAGAAGCAATAAAACTTCTACACCCTTGCCTAAGGTAAAGAGTTCCTTCAATGACTGGACTTAAATGATGGTCCAGCATCACAACCAAACATTTACTCCACATACCTACTCAGTGCCATGAAGGTTGAGAATTTTCTGGTCATCTTGGCATGTTTTTTCTACTCAATGCAATATTACCCTTCGAGGTAAACTATACAATTACATATCCGTTAGAATGCAAAACACTCGGTTATGATTAAATTTCTGGTCAGTTACTCCGTAGTTTCCTCAAGAAGACAATTATTCACCTATCCTGTATGAATAATTTTATATACTAAAAATATATTATTTCCCTATACGCTGAAAATGTTCAGGCGTAATAGTATGTCTGAAACCTTTAAAACCCATTTATAACTCATCAACCTACGAACAAACAAAAAATGTTATTATGAACTATGCCTTTCATGGGTTATGCCACTTTTTCCAATTACCAACCCACTCCTAAAACTGTTCCTAAAAACCAGCAAGCACACCATGAAAAACTCAATGGGACATTAAATGGAGAGTGAAAATCAATGGATAGAAGTTCGTTCAAATCAAATTCCGATTGGTAAAGAAAACTTTTCTTCCAGCATAAAATTAAACATCGTTCACGAAATTTCATTCGTCACCATGGGCTCCACCTTGGATCTGCAAAGCCAACGAATAGTTGCCTCATTCAAACGAATGAATAGGAGTAGAATGAGCAATTCCGAACTGCTCATATGCTAAAACTCTATGGTGCAAAGTAGTCCAAAATCGATGAAATCCAATCCTTTCTACGTAAATTACTGTGACGAATCGTAAATTTATTGTATCACGTATCTGATTCATCCCTTCCTCGCAGTATTGATATACCCTTCGTTCAAGAGCTTCTTAACTTCCGCTCACAGTATTATTAACTCTTGTCCACAGTGCATAGTCGTACCACTCTAATTAACTTGTACAGAACCTGTATTTCATCTCTTACACTTAGAATCCTCCACGATTACTGAAACAAAAATGACCTCTTGACCTTCTGGGAGCATTGATTTCACTAATGACCTCACTTCCTCTGCTAATGCAATCTTTTATTTATTACTAGAATTGTTCCATTGTTTCATTATCAAAAAATCAATCAAATTGTGGAAACATAATTTATCTAAGATAGGACGATATTTACCTTACAGTCTTTGTTGCTTAAATAAAATGGGATAAATTACAAAATACAGCAAGGGAGCTTATATTTTTGAAAAACTCACAAAAGGATGACAAATTTGAATATTCTTTCTCCCTCTTTAAACGTAAACTAAGAAAAATGTTCAAGAGTTATGCCAGATAAGATATTTTATACACATTCTTCTGTTTTAAATAATCCAAAGCTTTACTTGCATCGATTGTTAATTTTTCAAGCTTATAATTTTAGCTAAAACTTTTTAATTTCAGTATATATAT
>KZ807171.1:668270-681938 GCA_000696205.2 Oncopeltus fasciatus | reverse complement strand
GATTATTATTATTATATATATATAATAGCTTTTGTTTTTTAGTTATAGGAATGAAGAAAATTTTCAAAAAAAAAAAAACTGTCTTAATAATATGTATTTTGGGGCGCCAGGCTAGCTCAGGGGATCCGTACGGGTCTCGCAATCCTGACGCCGCGGTTTCATATCCCGCCCAGGTCAATCTTTTATTTATAATATAGAAGCTTGTCCTGAGCCATGGGTGTTTAGAATGGTGTGGCAACCTGTAGATAGCCCCTCCCTCCAAGGACCCTTAGGGGTTGCAAGAGAGGCTAACACAGCAAAAAAAAAAAATAAATAATATGTATTTACCGTATCTTCTTCCGGGTTGGACCGTGTCAAGTTGTTGATAGTTGCCGAGCTTTCCCACATCATGTGATTCGACGACCGTCGAAGCCTACGTGAACATATGTCTTAATAATAACCTGAATTCCTTCAGAATTCTCCATAAGCCCCTTAGAATATGGAACAAAGCCACAACGAAGAAGAAGACCACAAGGTCAAAATGCGCTTAAAGCAATATAAAAGTTAAATCCAAGAACTTATCCAGGCGATTTGCCACGTTTTTGGCCGACTGAAAAACAAATAGCTTGAGCTGTGCTAAATGGAATTTAGTCAGTGACGCATATCTATTTCCTTCTGCTTACAAGCAGTTTCAACCCCTACGCTCAAAGATATAACGCAATAAAGGGAGACATTGAAGGATGTAATGAGGAAGTGTTAATCTCATCCCCTCTTTCTACCCCTTGGAGCCTCTTTGGGGGTAAAGGTCTCTATTTACAGTTTACTGCCTGCCCTATTACAGACATCCATGGCAACTGGGCGAATTTATTCTTTCTTGATAATAGTTTTCCCAGGGCGAAATTTGAACCGCATGTACCATCATAAAATTAACCAAACGGATTCCTTAGCCCACCTCTATTAGTATAGATATTCAAATAGAAATTAAGAATCTTCTGCCATAAGAAAACAGAGAAAATTATTACTGAAAATGATTAAAAAGGATCAGTTAAGTGTTCTATTTTCACTAACTCAAAATAATATACATTATGTAGTTCAATATTATTGCTTTACTTTCAAAATACCTCAATGAATTTTCTAGTTTTAATTTTTTTTTTTTTGGTCCTAGCATAAAGACTACTCACTGACGAAGGGCGAGAAATCTCCCTGAAAATTTTACTTTTTGTAATATTTTCTTTTTGGGTGTACACTACACTCTTTATCTAACCTATTCTTATTTTCTATATATATTTTTACATCTAGTGATATTTAATAAAACGTTAAAATCACTCGAGCACAGATTGCTAGGGTGCAAAACTTGTCTGTTTTTGAGACAAGAGAGACACTGCCTGCGGTCATAATGAAATGGCTGAATCACAAAAAGTTGGGGTAATGGAGTACATATATCCTTTTCCCAGATATAAATCACATGGATCTCATGTGTGTGTGTGTGTGTGTGTGTGTATCTGTCGCCGTGGCTTTAACCAAAATGTACGATCCATATAAAGAAGAACACAGATTTCTCTTGCTTCTCAGCATATACAGAAAAATATCCCTCGCAGAATTTATTTCAAAAATGAAGGTCCCCAAAAAATATGCTTTTAGTAAATAAGGGGACAAGTAAAAAAAAAATGTTTTACCTCATTAAAAAAGAGTAAGGGATGAAATAAAAACAGATCTGTTTTTGGGGTGACAAATGAGAAGAATTGGGTTTTTTAATACTGGACGTGCGGAAAACATCACCTCTTCCACGGTTGAATGCAAAAACAATTAGCACTTGCTGTCGTGTGTTTTCAAGCAATGCTGATAACTCTGTAGTTTGTTTGGAAGGTTAAACTGGACTTTGTGCCCGAAAAATCAGTTCATCTTCGAAAAAATACATTAAAAATCAAGTTGGCGACTCGTTCGGAACCTAATAATGTAGAGCTATTTTNTATATATATAGTATTACACAGAATTAAGGTTAAATGCCTTGTTTACCTCGAAGGAAATTTAATCAAAATGAATATTAAAATATATTTTGTGAGCTTTATCTTAGAAGTGTTGGTTTCACTCGTCTAATACTTCCTATAAATCAAGTCTTTCTAGACAAAAATGTCTTTATTTAAAACCATTTGACTTTAATGAAAAACTATCGCCAAATATGTAAATTTGATTGTAATTGTAAAAATAAAAATTGTAGATTTTATTATTTAGCCGTATTTAGCACTGTATAAATCTGTATTTAACTTATGGAAAACTCACGTCCTTAAATGTGAGTGATTTGTAGCCACAGCATTTTTTGTGATTATTCGTGTACTTAATAATGAAAGCAAATTTCACATGAGTTTTATTATATTTCTAATTACATTTCGTGGCAAGCTGATTGGTCATCCCAATACTAGGGGAAGAGGAGTCCAGCCAATCAGAGTGCAGGTGGCTGCTAGTGTTTTCACGGCCGTGGGCAAATCGCATTAAGCACATGTGGTGGTTGCTGGAATGGCCAAGATAAATTGGCGCCAGGAATCACTGTTGGTCCTCCAACCTAACGTGCGGGTTGTGGGCCGCCAACTACACAGCCCACATCAAAGGAGACAGTAACCATGTCTTGCACGGTACGTCCGCCAACTACCCCCAACCACCCCTGGGGCGCTCCTGATATACTTAGCTATTTATGAAGGAGCAGTGACATGTAGAAAGGGACTCAGAGAACCAGGATGTACTCTTAGGGCTTGCAAAGCTCGTTGTAGCGCTGAAGGTGCACCACTCCAAGTAAGTCATGATCGCCGACTAGAAATAACACCAATCTATGTTCTATTACATTCAAAGGGTAGCTCGTGGGATCCTGCGATCCTGGCACTGTGGATTCAAATTCCACACTGAGGAAGATTTTATCGATAAATAAAAGCATGTCCTGAGCCATGGGTGTTTAGAATTGGATGGCAACCTGTAGATAGCCCCTTCCTCCATGACCCTTAGTGGTTAAATGGGAGGGTGACACTTATAAGAAAAATGCATTCATGCTACTAATTTTAAGACTTGAAAACCAATTTAGATTTTTTTTATTGTGGTATATTATCATTATCCCACGTAAATTTTTAAACGATTAAATGATATGGAATAGAATAATTTAGAATTTGTATTATATTGTGGTATATTATCCCACGTAAATTTTTAAAGGATTAAATGCTAGGGAAAAGAATACAAATTCTAATTTATTCTATTCCTAGCATTTAATCGTTTACAAATAAGTTAGAGTATCGGTATTTAATCACCAGAAAATTTTAATTTCAAAAAGAAAGAAACATTAATTAATACCATAAACAATTTTTTTTCTAGGTATTCATTTAAAAAGTGGGTGATTAATACCTCCTTTGTCTTTTATAGTTAGAAGTTTTTTTTTTAAATTATTCTAAATTATTAATCGCATGCTAATAATCTGATAGGATAAGACTAATGACTTAGCCTAAGAACAAAAAATCAGTAACGAAAGTAAGGGCACCTTGAAACGAGTAGATTTTGTTTATATTCACTATGATTATGAAGGTTTAAAGGCATCTAAATAAAAGTACAAGATAGATAGATAATTTTTAAAACATAAAATATATAAATATATATACATTTAAGTTTTTATATACTTATAAAAACAGTAGATATATATATGTATGTATACACACACACACACACACACACACACACACATATTTTGGTTTGAGATTAACCATCCATTGCATATGAATTGCTGAAAACCACAGAAAAAGGACTCCACAACATTATCCAGTTCGTCAGTGGTCTTCAGAGAAATTCCGAGATCAAGTGACACATCTATGAGCGCCCCTTATGTAATGTTAGTCTAGCATTATGTAGGTTTAATTATTTTTATTTGTACTTAATATGATATATATATATATATANTCTTATACAACTGAAATGAAAATACTATATTTTTTTTCTTCCAGTTGAGCTTATTGAGACTGAAGAGTAGGTTTAAATATTTTCTTTCCGACTGAGTGCACAGAGCAAGGAATAGATAGGAAGTGATAAGACAGGTGAATAATAAGGAAAAATAAAGATTAATCTGCCAGAGATCAAGGTCCTAATCTTACTTAAGTACAGGTCTTAGTTGTCTTGTATTAAAATCGTACAATGTTCATAAATATGTTCTAATTGAGGGCATAATCAGGATGTGCATTTACACTTTTTTTCATAATATAAAAGATTTACCGAAAACTTAAAATTGTAGAGAAATTTATACAATTTTAATCCACTTTTTTTTTCCGAATTCAAGCATGATTTGAAAAAAACAATATTATTGTGGATATATATATATATTTTTTTTTTTTTCAACTTCCCAAATATTAAATCGATGAAAACATGTTGAAACTTTCATGTGGTGAAACCACTTCATGGTGCCAACAATAGGATACCAGAAGGGAAATCAAAATTTCTAGATAATTTCTCTTCTGGTATTCTACTGAAATTATATAACTGAATTTCATTGAATTTGAAATGTATTTAACACATGCCTCATAGTAAATGCTTGGTAATCGAACCATTTATCGAACTGGGATTGCCCTTTTGACAAGTGTGTTAAATTTCCCATTTTTTTTTCTCAGTTTCTAACCCAGTAGTAACAGTACTATCTCAAACGTATGGAGCTTTTCCATATCTATATTTATATGTTCCTTAAATTTTGCTTAAAACGCTTTAGTGGTAATTTAGGTCAAATTAAATTCCAAATTTTGTTATGTTGGTATTTAACTTAAATAAATATTATACTAACTAAAATTTTATAATACCTATAATATACATGAGTGTGTGTGTGTGTAGAATGTAGAGCATTCTACATATAAACTTTAACTCCTGCAGGCCATATAGGCCCACGGAGGAAATACATCTTAATTGTATTTAATTTAATTATTGTATTTATTCTGCACACTGGAGTTCATAATATCTTTCTGGCTGTCTGATATTTCCGCATTCAATAAAGAAGAATTTGGTTCCCAATTAGTGCTGGGCCTGGTATTCCCCATAGCACACCAGGAATCCTCTGAGATATTACAAACAGAAGCACAGAAAGAAAGTAAAACAACCGTGGACTGTAAGCATTGAACCTTGTACCTTTGGCTCAGGAGTCCAGTGCCTTAACCGCCATTTTTCCTACCTATTTCTTTGGTAAATGTAAGAGTGTCAAAGAGAATAGATGCAAAAAAAAAAAAAAAAAGTCTTATCTAATAATCCCGAAAAATTCTTGAGGGGCTGTTAAAGAAAGACATAATAAGGAATATATGTAATTAAATATAAATTCTCATTTATCTAAGATCGAAAGATTAATTCATGATTATTCAAATTAGGTTTTTTTTATGGTTATAAATAAAATTTTCCTCATTTTACATCTAATCAAAGAGTGGTGGCACATTTTAAATCTATATATAGAGAGATGATTTTCAGCTGCGGCAGGTGGTTTGTTGAGAATGAGTATTGGGGCTAACTTAAGTAATTACTTGCACAATGATTTTTTTAAAAATGACATGAAAATATAGATTGCCTATGACAAGTTTACTTACTTATAAAATTACTCTCACAAATGCCGACTTTTTTCTATGGTTACTTTATCTTTTCTTGCGCTTTTAAATAAAAATAAATAAATTTTGCAATGTTACTATCAATTGTCTCCCTAATATCAGGGCTTTTTCTCTGTTGGTTGAGGAATAAACTGGGAATCGCCGTCATAAAGGTGAGTTTGCTGGCCCCAGTTCGTGAGTAAATTGAGTAAATCACTGGTAGGAGGCAGCCAACGCTCGCCTAACACCTCTTTTGGTAGAATATCATGCACGATTTCAAACATAACAAACAGTCGCTCGCCCACTCATTCACAACTGCACACATACAAACATGTACAGTGTCGCTTGTACATCCAGCCATTTATAGAATATTTATTACTGGAATAAATAAGTTTGATCCTTTGATCGATCTTCCAGTATCCATGATGTTGAATCTCTTCACAATAATCCTCAGCTGCGAAATATCGACTTTTACACCCCCCCCCCCCTCTTTAGATCATTCTATTGTAATTGTTTTTGTTGATAGTCTCTCTTTGCAGAGGCTAAGAGACGACTAATGACGACAAATTCGACCAGTAACTTGATATGTATGCATTATTTCCATATGTCATTGCAGAGCAGCAAATTTTTTAACCAAAGAAGAAATTTGACGTGTAAGATAACTTTAATTGACCTCCAATGAAACTTACTGGATACATGTTTAGCAGTTTACCTGTGCCAAGTAAAAGCTTTATGGTAAAACTAAATTCGAAGACCAACATTATTTGGCGTTTTTGGTTCTATTATTCGTTGATCTGGTTTTTCTTGAATACACTGTGTGTGCTTGTGTAAGTATGCGAGCACGCGCGTGTTTGTCAACGTCTTGAGCTACTGATAAAGTTTTCTTTTTCCAGAAATGCAGGATGTAGTTTTTAAATGCGAAGAGAAACGTTTACATCGCTATTGAGAAAAATCTTATCAGGGACTTGAGAAATACCCATAATCTTCAATAACATAAAGGGTAAGTACCTGGAAGTCTAACTCAGTCTGAACAAAGACCATTCCGTAGGAGCTGGCGACAGAGGCCTGTGCAGGTATAGTTGTGGTTGACCACTTGTGGCATAGGCTTCTAACGTATTACAAATAAAGGGCCGTGGTATCTTACTCGAGAATTATAATGATTTTGGGGTTATCATTTGAATGCCTCAAGCATTATGATATAGCTTTAATTTTTCATATATTTTTGCTGTTATATGCATAGCCAATTTCAATAATGGTTAATATAAATATTTGTCAGGTTAATACAAATATTTAAAATAAATTATAGCTCTTATAGTGGTTGAGAAAATATATCTTAATAATTAATGTTTTTTGTTGGGGTTCGGTCAAGGTAGATCCAAAAAATATTACTTTAAAATTATGTATTTAAAAAAAAAAGTGTTGGCAGATAATTTAAAAAAATACATATTTTTAAAAATTAATGTATTTTTGGATACCTTGACCGAACCTCAACAACAACAACAAAAACCATCCAATAATAAAGTAATAGTAATTTGGGGGGAGAGAGAAGAAAAAGAAGGAGGAAAAGACAAGTGGCATAATATAAAAAATAGCCCAATAANTATATATATTTTAATTTGCATTACTTGTTAGTTTATTGTGGTTGATAATCAGCCACGATTATTATAGCTGATAATGGGGATGACTGAGTTTTTAGATCACATGGTCTAGCACTCTCGTGGATCTTCTTTAAGTCCTTCAATAGCCTGTAGTGTGAACTGTTTTATTTTAATTGAGCGATTTGAAATCACTTTGGGACAAACTTTCTGAGGACTGTTAATTGTGCTTGTCCCTAAAAACCTTGATATCTATTTCCCTGCCATCCTTACAAAAATTGCAATTATTTTGCATATATGTGTCCATAATAAGCTGAAAAAACACTAGTCGAAAAACCACAAGTTTTTATTATTATTAATTAGCAATAGCATTCACTATTCAATTCACTCAACTGCTTTACTTAATAACACACCAATAATATCTGCGAACTTGACTTGAAAATTTTTACACATGAAAATTTTTGTACGTAAATTTGCCTTTCTTTCAACACCAAGAGTTGTGGGGGGAAGCTATTTACAATTTACCATCCTTTACTAAACATTCTTGGAGCAGGACAAGATTGTTATGCATCGACATCATCGATATCATCGACGAATCGTGAGATCCAAACGGATCCCATGAGCTACCCTGGTCGCCTCTAATACTGATCATAAATAAAAAATTCTCTAACTGTAAATAAACCTTAAATTAAATTCAATTGCTACTTCAAGTAGATGTGAGGAATTCCGATAGAAAACTAGGTGATGTCTCAAATGAAATAAACCCATCTATTAAGAAGTGTGAGAGCAGGTAACACAATAGATATCACGTCACGTACCATAATCACATGCAAGGCATAACGTTCGCATAATAGCTCCTAACACATGGTGATTTCAGACTGTCTCCTGCAACGCTAAGTATGTGTCGGGATACGTGCTTATCTAATACGTGACTAAATTTTACAATCAAAATCAAAAACATTTGCCATAGCTTTTACCAAAATAATCAACGAACAAATAAAGTATAAATTTATATATTTTGTTTCATTTTGTAAAAAATCATAAATGACTTTTTAATTCTTTTCTTTAAAAAATAGTTTTCAAAATATTAAAGTGAAGTGTATTCATGGTAAAAATAGATAAACGTAAATAGTATTTTATAATGATTAATTACTATTGACACAGTGCTCTAGAATTAGTGAATGATTATTACTATAAATAATGTATAATTAAAAATGTTTTAGAAATTTCTAAAACTAATTGATTGTCTTATTCCTGACTTCTCTTCAGGAGTCATAAAAGAGGGTCCCAAGCCATCAGTTTTATTATTATTATTATTATTTTTATTATGATTATCACAGTTTAAACGTAAATAATATGTCATTTGGGAAAAATGTAAGTTTACAACATTTTATGAAAAATTTATTTTAAGGAAAATAATTATGATTATAACTTCCTATAAATAGATAGACCTGTTTTGTATTAAAACAGACAGTTTTAATAAAAATGTTACAGGAGTATTTGCTAGCTTAGTAACAAGAAATTAGTATCGAGAAAAAATTCTAGCATTACCAAATTATTTGGAAATAAAATATATAATATTCATTCTACATTGTCTACCATTGACTGAAAGTTTAATGATCACTAGATGCTTATAAAAAAAAAATGTAATAATTCTTTAAACAATTATATATAAGAAAATAAAAACATTTGCCCAATGGTTAATAAGAGTAATGTTCATATTAATTTAAAACAGTTTTTTGGCTTTCTTGCTACCTCAATAACCTTATAAGATGCCTCAAGTGTTTTTTAAGCATGAATATTCTTAAATAATTGTTCCTTCTTAGTCCAAGAGGTATTGTCTTCTCAAGAAACATCAGTTGTGGTGATAGTGTCGGAAACATCTTTCTCCTTCAGTTTGTTGCAAGAAAGGAGGGAATTTCTGTGAAACTGGTGAATCGAATCATTTGTAAGTTTGGACAGGTGAGGGGTTGGTGGGGTGGAGAGGGGCTATTGAAAGACAGAACTGATCAATTCCAATTCGGGATGGATGGTATGAAAGATAATTAATGCTTTTTTTTTTTTTTTTTGTTTTTTAACAAACTAATGAAAATAGAAATAATAATGTATTTACCGTTTCTTCTTCCGGGTTGGACCGTGTCAAGTTGTTGATAGTTGCCGAGCTTTGGCAAATCTTGTGATGGCTTCTTCAGGGCTGAGTAGAGAAGTGATAAAGAAGCCATCACATGATGTGCGAAAGCTCGGCAAATAACAACAATTTGACACGGTCCAACCCGGAAGAAGGAATGGTAAATACATCTGACGACCGTCGAAGCCTACGTGAACATAGAAATAATAACCTATCTGTCAGAATTTATACAATTTTTTTTTATTAGATGATTTCAGTTGGTGTTCGGTCAAGGTAGATCTAAAAAAAAAAAAATACAAATTAAAAAAAAAGATATATTTTTTAAAAAGATTATCTGCCAACGTTTCAGATTACATTGTAAGCCATCTTCAGGGCTGTCTATCATGAGACGAGAGAGAACGTCCTGTCCCTAAGTTAACATTTTCATGAAATTTCCATCAGTCATGGAAATGTGAACTTAGGGACAGGACGTCCTCTCTCGTGATAGACAGCCCTGAAGAAGGCTTACAATGTAAGCCAAAACGTTGGAAGATAATCTTTTTAAAATATACACCTTTTTTAAAATTTGTATTTCTTTTTTTTTGGATCTACCTTGACCGAACCCGTTAGGGAATTTAGTGAGAAAATCGTTATCCAGATCTTCTAGACAGTGGAAAATGCGCTGAAGGTTGTTTTGACTGAACTTAAGGTCTATCTCTGCGCTTCTGCTATGGGCATGTTTTTTGACTGGCTGTCAGAAAGAATATGTTAATGAAATCTTACGGTTCAGATGTTAAAGATTCGGCTAGAATGCGTAGATATAATAATCATATGCACCTCAATAGTTCATTCGTTAGCCATTTTTAACCTTTCCTCTAGCTGCTGTCTCCATTGCGCAAAGACTTATGTACAGACCAATGCCATTGTCCCGTCGGACTGAATAGCGATCACTTACCACATTTCCAGACGCTCCTCAACCTCATGTGTGTCTCCGTCAGCTTGTAATTTCAGCGAAGTTTTTCGACCTACTCTTCAATGTCCATCTTAACAGCTCACAGAGAATCCAGTACAGTTATCATATCATAGGTGTGTTACTCCAATGATCAGTATTCTCACACATTAGTTTCGTTTCAGGTCGAGTTCTTTAAGACTTTTTGAAGATGTCCAGCCAATAACTGTATGGCCAATCACATACATCGATTTGGCAATAGATGTCATAAAATTAGACGGAAAGAACATGAATTTTAATGAAAATAGAAAAAAACGGGGTTCGGCATTTTTAATAAAGAATTTATAGTGAATAAAAGAAGCTTTCAAAAATATTTTGCAATTAAGTAAAAAATATTTAAACTCTTATAGTTTAAATATATGGATTTAATTAAATTTTATTGTATGAATTTATTTTAATTTAATTTAAATAAAATAGACATATTCTGATATATACTTGTTGGATATATTGTACAAAATTAATTAGGCTGCGGATCTCTTATTACTACTAACTGGTTAAGAAGAAATTATCAAATTTTATATTCGCTTGAAGTTATGGAATAGAATTACATTTAATACAGATTTCCTACCATGACATATATTGTAACTGGAATTACAGAGGCTTATGGCAGAAAATAACTGACATACGTCAGAGAGCTCAACGGATCAAACGAAAAACTGAATATATTTTGGTGAGCACAAGCAACCCCCTCTCCCTTTCCTCCTTCTATGTCACTGTCAAAGTTTTCATGTAAATACTTTGCCATCAGAAGTCCATCATATGTCCATCCAAAACGTTCCTGTATAAGCCACATATATGTCGGCGGAGGTTGGATCACAAATGCAGACACCACGAAAATGGCTGAAATAAAAACCTTTTTAGTATTTTCAGATTTTAAATATTTCTGTATCAGCATACGCATTCGTCAACATTAAATATTTTAATTTATATTTCCCGCACTCTTCTTTTCTACCACTTTGGTTCATCGAAGGAGGATGTAGTTAAAAGTGCCGCTCTGTTTTAAACATTCATTGCACTGGGCTAACGGCAATTTCTCAATAAAACTTTGCCAAAGACGGAACTCGAAACTCACAGCACCAAACTTAACAATCTCTAATGGCGCTCCTTGGCTAAGCAAGATCCCGCTGTTTTACAATTTATGAGAAAATGTTCTTCAAATCCCATCAAGAGTGTGCTCTGGCAGTTAATATTAATAGTTTATTTACTAAAAAGAATTTACTAAAAACAAAATTTACTAAAAAGAATTTAGTATCTCTATTAGGCGCTCTACAATTATATGAAAATTAGCATTAAAATATCAAACATTTCATCATCAGAGAAGTCTGAAAATGTTATAATAAAACTAAGTTATTCTACATACAAACCAATATTATTGCGGAAAAATTAACTCTGCTGTGAAAAACTTTATCTAGAATATTTTTTAATTCATGTGATGTCTTTGATAATCTTAATATAATTTTTTTTTTAAACTTTTATTTATTTATTTCATTTTGTTGAATAAAAGCATTTTGTAATTAGATTACAATGAAATTAAAAATTACATTCAATGTTAATCACATGAGAAGAGAAGGTGACCAATGACACCACTTTCAAAAATATAACATTATGATTTAAAAAAAAGGCTACAAAATGGCTTTGAAATATGATCTATAATCAGGAATGACAAGCAGGCGATTCTCGTGTTTGAGGGATCTACTGTTAAGTATATATGGGCGAAATCTGGAGATGAAGGATCAGTGATATGAATAAAGAGTAGAGACAGAGAAACTGTAATGTATCAGTGAGATGTTAGCTAAGAGAGAGACAGAGAAAGAGAGAGAGAGCGAAAGCTAGGTATTAAAATGGTTGAGAGTCTTATATGAAAAAGTATCAAATGAAAAAAAATATGATAAAAACTAAATTTTAATAGAGCATGGTTTACTCAAGTGAAGCAAGAAAAGAAACAAAATAAGACAGAGAGAAAGTTGAAGTTTGAGTAAGAATTAGAGTACAGGGACATGAGTAAGATGTTGATAGAGTTATGAAGAAAGAGCTTCCCTTACAGAAGGGTGGCGAGTAAAGAAAGATATCTCGTTTGTTAGGATGAATGGTAGAGATTGAGTTTTTTATTTCCTTCGACATACCCGCTCCTTTGCAATATTTCAATATACAGAATTCATTTTCCTTTACTTCAAGTCAGCTCTTGAGTCAGCTCACCTCAAAATGTAGCCAAAATGACTGTCATTTATCGTTGTTTCAATCACCGTCAACCTTACTTTCCCGCCTAGAGTAATCTCTCTCCTCTCTCTCCTCTCTCTCTCTCTCTCTCTCTCTCTCTCTCTCTCTCTCTTTCTCTACATAAGTATGTAGTCATATAATCGCCGTCAACCTTACTTTCCCGCCTAGAGTAATCTCTATCTCTCTCTCACTCTCTCTCTCTCTCTCTCTCTCTCTCTCTCTCTCTCTCTACATATGTATGTAGTCATATAATGATATACACATNTGATTTTTCGTGGTGGAAATCAGACAAACAAGATCTCCTGTTATGTAGCCTGGATCTGAACCCTCTCCGGGAGGCCTGGAAGGATGGGCCCAAGCATAGGCACACGGAGTCACCACTCTGATGGAGGCGCAGATCTGGTGCAGACCATCTGCACTGGTATCGATGTCCAAGGTCGAAGTCTAACTGAACAATAACTCTCCATGATGACGTGGGCGTCAGATCGCCTTTCCCTCCCTCACCCATACAATAATAAACCTTCGTGTGTGCGTGCTATCACTCTCTCTCTCTCTCTCTATTCTCTCTCTCTTCTCTTTCACTCCCTCACACTCTCTCTCTTGCACGCACACACTCTCTACTCCCTCCCCCTTAAACTGTCTCTCTCTCTTCTATCTCTCTATCTTTCTCACGCACTCTCTCTCTTTCTCTATTTATATTTTATATATATTCTTTATTTAATTTTATTACTTTGAATTTTTTTTTTGTTTTTTGAAGGTTTTTTTATTGTTTAGAAATATATTAGGATTAAAAAGTTTAAATTAAAAGTAGCCTGAAATTCTTCCGGTCAGGAACAAAGGATGTGCATCCAGGTTATGTATGGTTTGGAAAAGATAAGAGATTTAGAGAATAATTATGGAATTGAACTTTGTAGATAGTGAATATAAGACTATAAAGTGGATGTTAGAGATGAGAGATACTCATACTGATCAGAGAAATAATAAGAAGAGCATTCAAGAATAAGAAATGAATCCAGGAAGAAGTGGTAAAACAGAAGAGGAAGAAGACAATGTTGAGGTGAAGTAAGGAAAATTATGTTTCTAGGTCGGGTATTTTCAATAATGAACATCTCAGAAAGTTCGTTTTCAGATTGGCAGCAAGTGCGAAGTGTTCCTAAGAAGGTAAAAGTTACAGACGCGGGG
>KZ807171.1:617787-633939 GCA_000696205.2 Oncopeltus fasciatus | reverse complement strand
TATATATATATATAACTAATTTATATTTTGACATCTGGAGCAAATGTTTTTGAAGAATTGGCAATTGTTCTTTATCTTATTGAATTGTCATCGCTACAGATATCAAAATATGAATCCCATAACAGACAAGCAATTTTTGGAATATGCTGGCTTTGATAGTGAGACGGTTTCGAAAATTGCGAAGATTTGGTATTTGTTCTTTACCTTATAGTAAGTATGCTTTTCAATATGAATTGACAGAAAGGTCTAGAAAGCTGTAAGTTACTGCGTGATCATGTAAGCACAGCTCCTTCTAGCAACACATAACCAAGGGCTCAGTTGTTCATCAGCGGTGATCGAATATAACCAGAACTTCGGAACCGTGGTCAAGCAGTGAAGTATGCTTTACTTCGGCTAGTTTTAAGGTATACTTTTTTGCATCGTTTAAACTTAGATAAATCCTTACATATCTATGTCTAAGGAATGAAATCATTATTTCAGTACTAATCATAGGACTGACCATATCGTAGGACTCTATCCATGGGGTACTGAGAATTTGAGAGGGACAATTTCACTTTGAAGAGCACTGTAAAGTCGAGAACCGATAAAAACATTTCTTCTGTAAGGAAATGTTTGAGAAAGACCGGCCGGCAAAAGCATTTCAACAAATGGAGGAGACCTTACCCCTTTTGTACCAAGAAACTTTGTTGGCTTATCTTCCAGTGTCCAAATTGGTGGAGAATCATGTTACTTGGAGCCGAAAGTTGTTAAAACTATATGATAATGGACAATCTCAATATGTGAACAGCATCGTGACAGTTGACAACACCTGCCTGTACTGTTATAATCTACCAAAAGGCCTAATAGTTAAGGGCTTTGATGTTGAGGATTCTTCTGCACTGCCAGAAAATGTCGATCTTTAAAGAATAATGATGACTGATTTTTCACATAGAGCGAAATTGTAGAGAGTGCCGTTTTGGGAACACGAATGACAGTCGCAGCTTAGTTGGTACAATGAGAAGATCTTGCCTTAAGTCTTATAATTGCGATAATATCTGCGACCAAAGTAGAAAATGGAGACTAGGTACCTCCACCCCATACTAATGCCCTGGCTCTACGTGCCAAAGCTAGCACCGATTTGGTCACCGAAACTTCTTGAGCGACCTCCTTACTGTGCAGACATTACTCCCGTGTAAGTTTGCTTCCCTCTCACATGTGAAAATGAAGCTGAAAGGAAAACATTTCGTAAGTGACGAGGACCTTCAGAGAGCATTGGCGACGAATGTGTCTCACTCCTGGATGAAAATTGCCCGATTTGGTTAAGAATTAAATATGACGACAAGAGTATTAAATGTGGTAAAAATTCTGTTAAGATGGTTAGTCCTTTTTAACGTTTTGCAATCCTTTTTTCAAATAATTTCATTAAACAAACAAAGTTTTTAAACAATGTATTTCCGGTTTATACTTATTTATTTGTCATATATATAACAAATTCAATTTTTAAGTTATCTGTATAAATATANCGGTAGTAGACATTGAATTATTTATTTATATATTTATTTATACAGACAACTTAAAAATTGAATTTGTAAAAAATATATTTATTCATGGGTTCTCTATTATTATCAGCATGATATATGTTTAACTATCATAAGAAAATAGAAGATGCTTATATAAATATCTGGCATGGGTCTTCTACTTCATAGTCATAATTAAAATTTCGCATTCATAATCTTTAACTGAATTTAAATATAAAAATTTCGTTTTTGTTTCGATACTCTTTTTATTCGATTTTTAAGGTGAGGGTAAGATATGGAAGTCAACAACAACAATAAACAATGTTACAAATACAATTACACATGGAAAAACTGGAAACGTAGAAGTTAACTCGCGTAATGTTTGAATAAGAATAAAATTTTTAAAAAAGCCGCAGTAGTTGTTTCTTCCCACCAATTTTTACTTTGAGTTAAGAAAAAAAAACGATTAATTTACATTTTTATTTAGCGCACAAGTTGCATCTATTTACCAATTAATGTTATAGAAAGACAATTGTGTTCCAAGATAAAAACACTAACATTGGAAAGGAGTTAACTATTAAACCCAAGTAATGGAGAGGATAAAACAAACCATCTGTCAAAATTTGTCTTTCTCCCCCCTCAAGTCTTCCACCCTTCTCCACCTACTACTCTCTCTCTCTCTCTCTCTCTCTCTCTCTCTTCCCCTCCCTCACTCTCTCTCTCTCTCTCTCTCTCGGATGGAAAAATTCTGTGGAACTGGGACGGGACAATCTGCTTTCCAATTATAAAGAAAGAGCCCCCCAAACTCCGTTTAGCTATGGCGGTGGTAAAGGGGACGGGATGGGATGAAGTGGAGGGAGGGAGTGGGTTAGGGGTTGGAGAGGGGTAGTTGGACGGAGGGAGGGTGGTGGTGGGAGATGAAACCCTCACTTCGTTTATCTTGTTTAATATAAATGAAGGATAAGGCGGCTTCCTGCCGATTGGAACAGCTGTCCTCGGCAACTCTCCCTGTATCTGAGCAAAATGTGAAGACACAAACCTCTACAAGCGTTTTTACTATAAACAAATATTTTGAAGAAAAAAAAAATACTTAATTTGTTAAAACATTTCAGCAAATTTATAAGGCCACGAAGTCACCAAGGACATTTTAAACTAATTATAAAAGTAAAAGTCATTATGTTTCTTAGCTTATGCTCCTATGTATGTGTATCTGCGCGCGCGTGTGAGGGTGTCTCTGTGAGCCACCCTTCCCCCCTCGTGGGTATAGCAACACTACAGATTTATATTTTTCCTTAATGAAAATTAGGAAAAATATAAAAATGTTAAATGATAAATATGTATTTCATCAAGAAACAAACCTTGTTGAGTATTATTTACTAAAACCTTGATCTATAGAGCGTTGGCAATCACATAAGTGAGTGGATATATACAGGTACACACACACACATGTATATATATATATACTAGTTTATATCATTTTTGGTGTCCAGTACTGAAAATCCAAGGGGATTAAAGAGATTTGTGTGTGGGTTAATATTAAAAAAATATTTTTAGGTACAAGCCAAAAAGTAAAAAATGAAGAATTCTATAATTTTATTTCAAACTTTATTTAGCTGCACTACCTTCCTGCCAAATACTGACACTTCATCAGTAGCTCAATACAAAATTTATAAACAAATTTACAGATTAAAAGTGGGATCTTGTGTATTTTACTTTCCACATTTAAGTTTTGATAGCTTGAAAGTTCCCATTTTAATATAGTTCTTACGAAATTATAGTAAGCTTATAATTTAATAAGCTTCTGTTGAGGCACCAGTATCGGACGGGAAAAAAAATAGAGCTAAATAATATTTAAATATAATAATAGTTCTTATTTTATTTTAAAATATTTTTAGGCATTTTTCCTTACTAAAATATTAGTATTTTAAAAACGTTAGCGATGAATAAAATTCTATTTATTTTTATCTGTCATATTTATTTTTCACTCTACAAGGAGAAACACAAGAAAACTCTCTATAAATAAGAACAAAATCCACTTCAACTAATCAAAATGCTGATATATAGTTTTAAAAAATTTTCATATAACTCTAAGTTTTAAACTTCGTATTATATGAAAAATGATTTTATGTGTAATTAATTTAGACAAGGTCATAATAGAACTCATTGAGAAAATGTGGAGGGTTAGTGACATATGGTTAGAGAGACCAAGGCACAACCCGGCCTGCAGAACTAAGTAGCAAGTGAGTAAATACATACATTTTAGATAAATAGGAAAGTTAAGTGGAAATAAAGATAGATGGTACATGGAAATGGTGGGGGGATAGAAAGAATACCTAGCTAGATATAACGAGATCATCAGCTCTAGAAGGGCTCTATTTTTTTTTTTTTTTTTACTACTGTCTCGTTTATGAGTAAAAAAGTGTTGTATACAAATTTTCTACAAATAGCAGTCCATGTGCTGTGGTGGTGAAAGTGTAATTGGTGGTGTACCTCACAGAAAAAAAAAANATTGTCTGTCCAGGACCTTCGACGCTTCAACTTAAGTTGAGGTTAATTTGTGAGTTCTCGCCGTGCAGAGAAGATCGAATGTGAGACTGAATTCTGTGAGCTGTACTTCGGAAAAAATTGTTATAAAACTAGAAGAACAATCTTGATAGAAGTTATATAAATAAATAAAATATCCGGTGTAATGAAGTAATGAAACCGGTACCATAATAACAATTATTAGGGCAATATCATTGTATGAAAAACGAGTTAAACCATAATGTCATATCTTATCAAACACCTAAAAAAAAAAAAAGTATAAAGTGATTTAGGACCACGAGGAATTTAATAATTTTCCACATATGCTGCGTGACAGAAATTTTTAAATATTTGAAGGACTAATAAGTCACTCAATTGAGATTGAAACCTATTTATGAAAATAAAATAAAATGAATAAATAAATAAATAAAAAAAAAGGGCTCTCGGCAGATTTACTCTACAGATGACAGATAACAGGTGAAGGATCTGGACATTGTAATCAATGTTGAGAATGGTTCCCATGCTCGTGGACTACTTGTTCTAGTCCATCAAATCGCTTATATTCCTCTTTCGTTTTGATTTAGTAGAATTCTTTTTGAAAGAGTTCTAAATTTTCTTCTTATAGTTTTGTATACTATAGAATTTTCTAACTTATAGCTTAATACAATTCGCACATTTCATCCTGCCTATTGCTCATTTTTCATTGAACTCACTGGGACATTTAATTGCATGAACGAAAAGTCGGTAGTAGACATTGAATTTATACTGCTGTATTACTTATGAAAACGCATCATTTGGGTCCTATGTGTCATGTTGTATTTAAAACATTGATTTAAATTAGTGCGTTTAATACTTTAATTGATAGTCAAAATATCATTCTAATAATTATTGTATCAGTTAATAACTTTGACGATCATTTTATCAATCTGAAGGCTGCAAAGCTAATATAATTTTTTTTTTAATTGAAATTTGGTTTGCTTTTTCACCTATATTAAGCTATTTGATCTGTTAGGTAAGCGTTAGGATATTTAGATTGATCAGAAAGTCCCCAAAAATATGCTTATGTGATNATTCATTTGTACATAATACTTAATTTATTAACTATAAGTAATTAATATTTTCTATTTATTTAGTTGTTAGTAAATAAGGGCAAAAGTTGCAGTAGGTTATGTTGTAATTAGTAGATATAATTATTTTAGATAATAGATTAATTTTAATTTTTCTCATTGTTTTTAATTGTAAGTGACCATCAGCCCTTAACAATACTGTTCTTAATGTAATTTTATATAATTCCCTTAAAAAACGTCAGTAATAAATAATAAAAATAAATTAAAACTTGAAAATAGCCATAACTGAATCAAAGCTCTTGCAAAAATGAATTTCCTTTTCGTAAAATAAAAATATTTATACTAACATATTGAGGCAGAGGTATCGTGACGTCACTTCAGCTTCACTGCTTCTCCGATCTCGTTAGCGACCTTCGCGGAGTTGAAGATCTTCGTTGAAGCCGTTGACAACCTACAACTACTTCATTCCAAGAAGGTATGAAACTATTTACGAAGTGCCTCGCCAGTCAAATATAAGTAAAATTATGTCACTTTTAGAGAGTACTTGGAGGGTTATAAGGTACGAGGGAAATCCTAGGACCTAATGGTGGGCAAAAATTTAAACAATGATACCATAGGATACAACAACGGCCGCGAGGTACAGCCGCATACCAATTTGGTGCTACTGGTCGTTCAGGAATTCAAAATTCAGGAAAAATTGTATCAGGCAAAGCGATAAATCTTACACTTGATTTCGAAGAAACACAAAAAAATCTATTTAATATTCCTTTATTGTTGGTTATAATTTCTATAATCAAACTGGAGCTATCTGTTATGAAGAGATATAACTATGGAATGACATTGTAATATGAGATATGTATTTTAGAGTATTGACTATAAAAGAGTTTGCATATCAATGAATGAATAAATTGAATATAATATGCCGTGTTAGAAGGATTTAGATTTTGAGGGATAAAAGACACTGCTAAAAGCATAAAATTAAAAACTCGTCTATATAGAAAAAAAAAAAAAAAAAAAAAAGTATTGGTTGAAAGTAGAGTAAAGCTAAAGTCAGAGCTCCTAAGTTATCCCTCTAGCCTCCGACTCACCTAATATTACTCCCCACCCCTTACTCTCCCTCTTCTCGAATCCCTCCCCCCACCCCTCGTTGCCATTGCTTCCCTGATGGAATCCGAGAGTGGCGACGGATTAGCGCAAATCTCGGAGATTAAAGACAAACAGACGTGGCTCCCTTTCTCTATCCACTCTCATCCCTCACCGTTCTCTCCCTCCCATTTACTGGGAGGTTCAAACACACACACAGACACACCAAAGAGAGAGGGAGAGAGAGAGAGAGAGGGAGGGAGAGAAGAGAGAGCTTTAACTTTTATCTTTTACTTTTCCCCACTTTTTCTCACTTTTTCTCTCTCTAGCAGTTAGCTTTCACCTTCTATCTCTTCTGCATCTTTCTCTTACATCTTCTATCCTCTCTAACCCTTTCACAGCGATCTGAGTCTCCCTCACTACTTCTTCTAAAGGACCCCCTCCAAGCACCCCCTTCCACATAACCAAGGAAGAATATCATTCTTGATTCTGACATCATTTCTTACACACCCTCTCGCCACTAAACTCATTTTATTTTTATTTTATCACTTTGTTAATTCTATCATCCAGTAAAAAATGCAAGAAAAAAATGATTTAAAGTAAAAACTACTGGGCATTGATCAGAAATCTGTAAAATTTAATTTAAAAATATAAGATTATAATTTAAATTATACTTGTCAAGGAAACGGTTCATTACCTTTTCTAATTCGTAATTTCTCTAATATCAATCTAATAGAGGAATTTCTTGCTGTATTCGTTTTTTCTCATGAATTTTTGAAATTCAATTAGATCCCAACAACTAGACACAAAAATGATAGTTGCTAAAATTTATTTATACATATTTTTTAATAACAAATTCAGGATTTAAGATTATTTTTGCTATTTTTTGGTTGAGTTTTGATTTAATGGCTGTATTTGGTTAAGGAAGAGGAGAGGTTTTGGGCGACATCAAAATTTAAAATCTTATTATTTCCGTTATTATAAGTGATACGAAAATAAAAAAAGTTTAGAACAAAATTAGTGTAAAGTATATTATTTCGAAAGATTTTATGGAAATTATATTTAATTTAGTAAGAAATACCTTAATGAGTGCGTGGAGTAGTGAACAAACCTTTGTGAAATGAGTTTCAATTGGAGAATTTATTTTAAATGTACGTTGACTTGACACACGTAAAAAACACATTTTTTTTTATACAGGTACTTCTGTAGATTTCAAATTTGTTAGACATAAGCGAATTGCGTCCAAATATTTTGCAGATTATGCATTTCAAATAATTTTATTATATTATTTGGCCTTTATGTCATTAGGTACATGACCATCTTTTGAATCAGAGTGAACGTCAAGTAGCATACTACTTCGAAAATCATTTATGGGTTTAATACATTGGTATTATCCTCTGTCTTATAGGGATTCATGTGGGATTTTATGAATCTCAATTTTATTCCTCAGGGGGTTGCAAAGTTTCGAATTTCACCTAAATACATAAAAACATTTTGAAAAATTGTATATTTTCATATGGCCTTTATGTAATTTAGTAATTGGCTCATGCATGGTGCATGGGATATGTCATTTATCACAGGTAGCTGAATTTATTTTCCTGGCAGATAATGTTGGTTTTACAGTTGTCGAGTTTTAGTATTTTGAATAAGTAAACTCTAAACCAAAGTTATCTCTCAAGAAAATCAACAGAGCTGTTTGTGATAACAGAAGCAAGCCAGGCACTTTCGGCAATACTGATAAGAGATCACCAATGAAAAGACAGGCTCAAATCGAGATACGGTATCTGGCAGGTATAGTTGTAGGCATAACTGTTGTCATTTTCATTCTACATTCGACCACGATGAAGTATTTATGTTCTTACCAACATTAAATTATCTTCTTGAAATACAACATTTGAAAATATTAAATAAATGTTTATAAGATAATACCTCTAAGATTTTTAAAGTTTGTATTTCTTTTAACCTCTCCCTTTACACTCCTTCCGATTTCAATCAACAAAATGTTTTAGCCGTTAAAAAAAAAAAAAAAAAAGCTTAAATGCTGAATTCGGGAAAATTATTCTAAGAATTACTAACGCTTGAGCCCGTGCAGATAAATATCCATTTTTATTTATATGCATATAGAAAGTTGACGGTTCACATTTAAGCTTCTCTAATGTAGAGTTCGTGAAGATCTGTTAAATTTTTTTCAAATCCTGTCTTAGTAGCAATTATAATAGCTTGATTTCTCTTCAGTAAACTTGCTAAAACGTACAATAAGCTTATAAACGCGTTTAAAGACAAAGGGGTTGTTATTCTTCCAATCTATAAGATGTTCTTAGAGGCAAAAAACCAAAATATCAAAAAATATTATATTACTATAGAATATACTGCCTTGTTTAACTGTGTGATCTTTTGAACTATACTGCTAGCTAGGGTTTTAGATAAAATTCAAGATTGCTAAAGAAGGGAAGTTCAAACTAAGCTGTAGCTGGGGCTTAGATGGCTCTTCTGGCCATTCGGTAAACAAGCAGTCAGGAGGATGAAGGTTGTTTGGATGAAAGTATTTTCGTCATCTTACTTATATTTCTAAAATGTAAATAAAATTCCAGAATGAATTATAGAGAGTGGTACAGTTTAGGAAAACCCACATCTGATCCCAACTCTACTTTTTCGTCCCATAAGATTGAATATAAATATTTTTTCTTTCTTTCTTTTAATAGTGCACATTGCGCTAAATATATTGAATATCGTAGAAGAATCAAAGAATATTAGTAAAGGAGAGAATGAGTACGTATGTCGGCAAATATTAAACCTCAACTCCTTAAATATATGAGTAGATATGAATTTTAACAATAGACTTCTCTAGGATTGATGACAAATCGTTGTGTTCTCCGATTGGGACAGGTACACTGTTTCACCCATTTGTAAGCAGACCAGAGAAGGGCTACAATTCTTGGACTTAATCTGAGTTAATCAATGAGTCTCCTCTGGAATTCGGAGTATCACCTCTTCATATACATATAAGGTTATGGAATCAACTTCTCTAGGATTGCTGACGAATTGTTGTGTTCTCCTATTGGAACAGGCACACTGTTTCACCCATGTGTAAGCAGACAGAGAAGGGCTACAATTCTTGGACTTAATCTTAGTTAATCAATGAGTCTCCTCTGGAATTCGGAGTATCACCTCTTCATATACATATAAGGTTATGGAATTAACTTCTCAAGGATTGCTGACAAATCGTTGTGTTCTCCTATTGGAACAGGCACACTGTTTCACCCATGTGTAAGCAGACCAGAGAAGGGCTACAATTCTTGGACTTAATCTGAGTTAATCAATGAGTCTCCTCTGGAATTCGGAGTATCACCTCTTCATATACATATAAGGTTATGGAATCAACTTCTCTAGGATTGCTGACGAATTGTTGTGTTCTCCTATTGGAACAGGCACACTGTTTCACCCATGTGTAAGCAGACAGAGAAGGGCTACAATTCTTGGACTTAATCTTAGTTAATCAATGAGTCTGCTCAGGAATTCGGAGTATCACCTCTTCATATACACATAAGGTTTTGGAATCAACTTCTCAAGGATTGCTGACAAATCGCTGTGTTCCCCTATTGGAACAGGCACATTTTTTCACCCATTTGTAAACAGACAGAGAAAGGCTACAATTCTTGGACTTAATCTGAGTTAATCAATGAGTCTGCTCTGGAATTTGGAGTATCACCTCTTCATATAAACATAAAGTTTTGGAATCAACTTCGTCCTAATTTTATCGGTTGATTAAGATTATTTTTAATTTCTAAACATATTACTATCATAAAAACAACTAACATGTATATTTTGTTCTCGGAGTAAAAACAAAATCGGGGTACTGACAAACATGCTATTGAAGAACAACTTTCACTTAAACTTTTTTCTCAAGCCTAGATCCTAATTTAGGTAAGACTCTTCATAGAGCCTTCGATTAACATACACCTTACACTATTCAAGCAATTACACCTTATATCTTTCAAGAATTAAATATAACATTATACTATGTTTGGGGTAGATTAAATAGGATTAACAAAAAGAGAAATCTACAAGTAGGCCAGCTTGCAATTCTGTTCTCAAAAAGTGGCTGCTTTTTAAGGATTTTTTTTTTTCATCTAAACTTCTCAAACCTTCTCAGAGATATACCAGGCATAAGATGTTCTCAGACTAATTATCTCATGTTTTAAATTTAAAATATAGCTATTCGTTTCATATTTTTGTTGTGATTATTTAATTCAAAAGGTTTAAAAAACTTACTCTTTGCTGAAACGAGTATATCATAAAATAGAAGACTATTATCAAATAAATTATTATGAGTGTATGATTCATTTAAATACATTAGTCAATGATTTTATTAACCCTTTGGAAGTAAATAGATGTGGGAAGCCGCTAAGCCTTCCAAATCTTTTTAGTCCAAAAATTCTCTGAATAATTGCTAACACTCCATATTATGTGTCCAAATCTACTCTTCATCAAGACATTAATATTCTTTTGTCCAAGACCTGATCTTCACCCGGTTCAAGCTCTTCTAAAGTAAGCTTCAATTTGCAGGTTGAAACGAGAAAGACTTGTCAGACAAAAACGTTTATTCAGAGTGGATAAAATTTATTTATAAATATATAAAGGCTGTCAATTTTTTTTCTAATAATAATATTCTAGGAAATTAATAATTTCTAGTATCTACTCAAGCAAGGCTTTTCGGAAGAAAAAATTCTAAATAATAAATCAATAGATAAATTCCAAAAAAAAAATACATGTTATAAATATTACAAAATAAATACACGCAAGAACAATACATAATTGAAAAAGACAATTAACAAAATAAACAATACATCAAGCAGTAAAAATTCTATCAAAGCATGCATGTACTAGCACTACTCATGAAGCCTGTTTTTAGTGCTGACTGTGAGTAGTAAAAGTACTTGCATAATGCTGTATTTTTGGGTGGTTCAATTAAAATAAGTTTTGACACTTTTACTACACACACATATGTATTCTCTAATTAATTGTCCCTGCACAGCGCGACAGGAACGAAGGGAATGTGGTTATTTTAATTGTGTGTACGCTACAATCTTTAAATATTACGTACCAACTTTCATTATTTTATTAACTCGTGTTTCATCAATTTGTTCGTGCAATAAATATGTTCTTGTTTCGATTTAATTAATTATCATTTATTAAATTTGTTATTTTTTTAATCTGAAAAAAATATTATTGTTAGGAATAGTTTTATGCTTAATATTTGAAACTAAAATCAACTTCTTTTCAAGCGCTGAATTTTCTTCAATTCGTTCTAATTTAGCAATTTTAGCTATAGAGATGTTAAGATGAACTTTTTTGTATTTTATTGTTTTTCTACAACTTATTTTCATTGGTAACATGTATAAGATAAAATATGAAAATATGAATATTTTACTAGGAATATTTATAAAATAATAATATTTTGTCCCTATTTAGTAAAAGTTACTTTATACTACTAATTAAAGGAACTATTTATTGATCATTTTATTAATTAATTTTTTTTCTCTTCTCAGTCACAAAGGCTAGATGATTAAATTAAAACAGAATAACTGTCTCCTTTAATATAATAATAGAATGGAGGAAAATGAGGGTATTAAATAAAATTCTTTCCAATAGAAATATCTTTAAAATATTCTAAAATTGGCACTAATTAAACTTCATTGAAGAGTGAATTGTTGAACCAAAAGAACTCTCTCCCGACTTGATTTTAAAGAGATGAGACTAGACTTTTTTGGTATTGTCATTACACAGGATAAAAAAAAAAAAAGTTGTTGATTCTTGAAACCTGACCAGAAATGACTGCATATTCCCTTTGGGAATTTTTAAAATGAAACAGTGGGACAATTAACCACAGCAGAGAAACCGAACTCTTCAAATCGATTTGCAGATACATTTCATATGTAACTTCGGCTTTTGGCTCTCATTTATTTGAAGACTTCCGCACGGAGGATTGGTCTTAATTCCGTTCTAATTATATTTGTTAAACTCAAACAGAAATTCAAAAATTTTAATAGTTGTTATATTTATATAGTTTCAAATAAGTGAAACATATGTATATGTTTTTAGATTTTACCTGTGCTTGGGTGTGTGCAGGAATCTCAATGAGGACTCGAGAAAGCTTTAGGATCAGATAGACTAGCTTCATTGATAACTAAAGAAATCATTTGTGCTGTTTGGAGAAAGTCGCATTAACACCAGATGTAGGAGTCCTGAGACATTTAGTAGAGTTCGGGGAGTTCATCTTTCAAGTAACAAAGACACCCTAAGGCTAAGGTGGCCTTCGTGAATTGACCGTAGCTATGATGGTGAATCTGCAGGAAATGTTAATGGAGTTAAATGATGTACAAGCCCCCAATGGAAACAGTACAAAGATGAAATTTGACATTGTTACTATAATGTGTAATATGTATGTAATAATAATATGTAATAAAAATTAATTTAGTTTTGGTTCATTATCCCACGTAAATTTTAAACAATTAATGGGGGGATAGAATAAAAATTCTGTCAGTCCCTTCCAGGACTTGAACCTGGATCTCCTGCTTTTCGGGCCGGTATGCTTCCAATGCACCTCCGGGAGAAGCTAGATAACTTATTTAATTCCCAACACACTAGCGAGAGCCTAACCCACAAGAAAATGAATATATCGTCTTATGCTCGAAGGAGCTGACATTGTCTAGCTATTTATCGACTCTCGTTATTTACTTTTTATTTTCATTTATAAATATTAATTTAGTTGTGGTTTATTATCCCACGTAAATTTTAAACAATTAATGCGAGGGAATAGAACAAATAATCTATCTGTCCCAGCCAGGACTCGAACATGGACCTCCTGCTTTCCGGAGATATGCTTTCATTGCACCACAGGGACGAGCTGGATAACTCATTAAATTCCCAACACACTAGCGAGAGCCTGACCCACGAGAAAAGCAGGAGATCCAGGTTCGAGTTCTGGCTGGTACAGATAAATTTTTTATTCTATACCCTCGCATTAATTGTTTAATAATATGTAATGTATATGTAATTCAATATTGGGATGCCTCCATGAGATTTCGGAAATCTAGATCTGCTAAAATGAAAATGGTGTCGGTTTTTTTTTAGAGTGAGAGGCATGGTGGAGGGGGCAGCGCTAAAAACTCAGAAGGCTGTCAAATGCAAGTGTATCTCCGAGGAAATTATCCTTGAAGTAGTGCAAGCACTCCAGGAACTTCGGCCAAACTCAATTATGGGTCCTTGTTTCCTTCAGCGGCGCTGCAAAGTTCTCAGAGCATGCTTGGCCAGCGCTGGAATACATCTATCTTCGACCCAAATTTAGCTGCTGGCGACTCCACAGTGTCCTCATGGGGGGAAATAAAGGCTGAAAAGGAGTCATTTCACTAGCGATGAGAACTTTCTGACGGCTCGGAAGGATAAACGTGTCAAAATATCCCAAGAAACGTGGTGGGGACTAAAAGCCTGTTTAGAGGAATGAAGTGTGGCGGAAAATATTTTTAAAGTCAATTGCAAATTACCCTTAGATACCTACGTATGCATGGTTTTATAAAGACAAATGTAAAATTGCTGAGTTTTACGAAATCCTGTATGAAACAAAACTTTTGCTTAGAAAAAATGATTTTTAACAATTTTTAAATTTATATTGAAAAATTTGTAAGAATACCAAATATATACCAAACTTTTGATTTATCTTTGATAGACACAATCCTTTGATATACCCTTTAATATACCTTTGGATAAATAATTATTTAATTGTGGTTTATTATCCCACGTAAATTTTAAACGATTAATAAGAGGGAATAGAATAAAAAATCTATCTGTCCCAGCCAGGACTCGAACTTGGATCTCCTGCTTTCTGGGCCGGTATGCTACCACTTGCACCACCAGAACGAGCGAGATAACTCATTAATTCCCAACACACTAGCGAGAGCCTAACCCACGAGAAAGACGAATACATGAATGAAAATTTTTATAAAACAAATTAAAATTAAAAATGTAAATAACGAGAGTCGATAAATAGCTTGACAATGTCAGCTCCTTCAAGCATAAGACGATGTATTCGTCTTTCTCGTGAGTTAGGCTTTTGCTAGTGAGTTGGGAATTTAATAAGTTATCTGGTTCGTCCTGGTGGTGTAATGGTTTAGCATACCGGCCCAGATAGCTGGAGGTCCAATTTCGAGTCCTGGTTGAGACAGATAGATTTCTTATTCTCTTCCCTCTCATTAATTGTTTAATATACCTTTGGGATAAGATGCAGCGGGGAATATTTGTATTAATACACTAAGAAAGGAGCTCCTTATCTTAAAAAAAGTAACAAAACGTTAAACTCATGTATTATATATTTTATTGAACTATCTGCTCTAACAATTAAATTTAAAGTTGTTCTATTTCTAGTTTTTTAGATATGTCGTTAGTTATAATAATTAAGTGTTTCTCAACCCACACTTAATAGTGAGCTATTCTGATATTAAATACTGGATATGTTTCCAGTGTTCAACCAGTTTTTTCCAAGAAAATAACTAATTTTGTTTACTTTTATTTATTTATCACATTCTGTTAAATTAAAGCATTTTTTAATTTGATCACCACAATGAATTTTAAAAAATGACTTTCAATGTCAATAACCTGAGGAGAGAAGGTGACCAATGACACCACTCTCAAATTATTAAAAGATTATGTCCTCAGGAGGTCACGGGGCATTCTTCGTTTAAGTCGACGGGGAGGGTTGTAGGGGTTGAAGTTGGAAGACATGGTCTGTGCGGGTGGATTAGGATTGTATTGGAAACTAATTACTAAGTATATTAAAATAATATGCTATTATTTATTTTAAGGTCAATGAATCCAATACGGAGAAGGTTATAGCACCCATTTTATGATACACAGCGTTTCATTATTTATTTGGCGCGAAATAAAAATTCTTTGAACGAATCCTTGTTGATGGTTGAGGAAATCTGGTTGGACACGTCGCAGACGCCTCTCGCACGCTCCTCCGCCTCTTGGCAAAGTTCCTTTCACTAAAGCTAATTAAAGCTGTCTTCAACTCGAGGGACTTACGGGAGCTCCTACTTCGAAGATTTTCTCAACAAGTCAAGATTTTCCCAACAACTTTGTGCCTGCCCAAGGACTTACACAAAAAATGTTCCCCTTAACTTTGGCATATATATCACTCCCATGGCAAACTTTATATAGCCTTTGACGGGATATATAACTTCTCATGCACAACATACGACGTATAAAACTCATATTAGTTACATTTCCTTTACATAATATTAACTATACATATTCTAACCAGCCTGAATTTCAAGCACTGCTTAATATACAAGAGTAAAATCATTATCTTATAGCGTAAAATAAACATATTACTTATGTTAGAACTACACTAGACAGAGATAAGTTATGCTATATTAAAATTTATAAACTTATTTGTAGGAAAAAATAAATAACTTTCGATAAATATTATTTGCTATGTTGTTGTCCTAATGCTTTTATCGTTGATTTGTTTGTACTGGGTAAGAAGTAAATGTGTTATTGTATCGTTTAAAATTATTACAAATAAATCTCTCTTGTCAAACTGAACTTAATCTTAATAAAAGCTATGGAACGTTCAATTTGAGTAATTTATGATTTACTGACCGGGCAAGTAAAATTAGAGTATGAAGAACTACATATAATTGGTAGTCGGAAATTCGAAATAAATCGCTGTTTAAAAAACCAAAATTGTAAACCTGCTGAACGACTATCACGAGAACCAGGATATAAAACGTAAAAATTTACAGATAAGACAAATAGTCGTGCCCTGAAGTTTTCTAGTTTGAAATCGGTACATATTGAAGCCCCTCAAGTCTGATTTTCGAAAATATCTTTAATGAGAGTCTAAAGAGGCAGTAGAAAACGTTTTGACTTGTTAAGTGGCAAATGGCAATAGTGTAAAATATGCAGCTATATATATATATATA
>KZ807171.1:580829-594886 GCA_000696205.2 Oncopeltus fasciatus | reverse complement strand
TATATAAGTAGGAGGCCATTTTATACAGCTTTGAAATGAAATTTACTATTATTAGATGATTTTAGTTAGGGTTCGGTCAAGGTAGAACAAAAAGCTACAAATTAAAAAAAAAATGTATTTTTTTAAAAGATTATCTGCCAATGTATCGGCTTACATTGTAAGCCATTTTCAGGGCTATCATGAAGACGAGAGAGGACGTCCTGTCCCTAAGTCATGGATATGTGAACTTAGGGACAGGACGTCCTCTCTCGTCTTCATGATAGGCAGCCCTGAAGATGGCTTACAATGTAAGCCGATACGTTGACAGATAATCTTTTAAAAAAATACACTTTTGTTAAATTTTTTTTTTTTTTTGGATCTACCTTAACCGAACTCTAACTTAAATCATCTAATAATAATATCTACGGTCAAAAAACTCTCCTTTTGAAATTTACTATTGTTTCCTTCGTAAGAATAATATTAATATGATTAAGAATTATTATTTATGCCGAATCGCCTTATCCGAAATTGATGGTAGACAATTGGCCCGTACCTTCCATTGGGAACATATAAATTAATAATAAAATTAATTCTTGGGACAATAGTGTGCCGACAGATCAGTAACAATAAAACCTACGAACACACAGAACCTTGTCAACAAAACAGAGATTGATTCATTCCTCACCAAACCAGCCTTCACAAGATGTTTCATTCTTCCTTCTCGGGCAGTGTTGAGCGAGATTTAGTTGTCTTTCCTTTCACGCTTATTGCTCCAACCGGATTATAAAATATAATTCCTCCTTAACTCTCGATTATTTCCACCTTCATGAATCGTGGGAAATCGGCTTATATCAAACAGCTCCTGCGTGAGGGACTTCTAGTTCTCTGACTAACTGCCATTTCAGACATGTTTAGTTATTTTTCTGTCAAGATGAGTTACTGAAATACTTAATACTCACTGGATATTTTCCTTTTTGATTGTGGCATTTGTTTTATTTATTTATGTTAGTTTTATTTCAAACATTTTAAAAAATTAATTGTTTCTAAGAGTATAATAAAATACATATATCAATGTGGGCTCTTCGCGTCCTCTTCACAGACAATTATTTTTCGTAGTTTAGAGGGAGTTATATCCTTTTGAAGAACCTTTCTTACTACCAAAAAATAGTTAATGGTAAATTCTTTATTTTTTAATTCCAATTTACAGCAAGATATATGAATATGCATATAGCAATGAATAAAAATTCCTGTTTATTAAACATTTATAACATTTAAAATTAACAAATACAGTAATATAGCTGCTATAAAAGTTTAGTAAATTCTATGAAGTTAGTCGATGGCAGATGTGGAAAGTCAAAACTCGTCCATCCCATCTTTGCATCACTGTAGTCGAATTGGCCAACGTGTAAGGATGCGATTCCTCTTCATCTCGAGTACCTGATAGAGCTTTCGCACATCCTGTGATGGCTTCTTCAGAGCTGATTGGCGATTAAAGGCAAAACAAAGTCTGTTCAACTAATTTAGACTCATGTGGAAAGTCAAAGTTTGTCCGTCCTATCACTGTGGTCGAACTGGACAAACAGTAAGAGAACGATTCCTCTTCATCTCACATACCTGGTTTTTGGTAGCAGTGAAGCCCTACCAAGCCCATTAAAGAGCAAGAGAGAATAATCATTCCTACGTCACATGTTAAAAGTCAAAGCTTGTCCGTCCTACCTTTTCATCACTGTAGTCGAATTGGCCACGTTTAAGGACACGATTCCTCTTCAGTTTTAGTACCTGATTGAGCCCTCGCACATCCTGTGATGGCTTCTCCAGGGCTGATTGGCAATTGAAGGGCAACAGATAATATTTAACTAATTTAGGTTGACCTACGGCACATGTGGAAAATCAATGCTTGTCCGTCCCACCTTTGCATTACTGTAGTCGAATTGGCCAGGAGGACATTAATTGTGAAAAGGATTTAGAATGGCAACCGCTGTATCCAGACCTCCGGGTTATATACTATTTAATGTCAGGAAGACGTTTAAAAAATTTATAAACTTTATCTTGTGTTGAAATTCGCACTAGCGCAATTTTAGATGCCTGAATTTTTTTTTATTTAAGAAAGGAAATCAGAGAAGCTTAATATATATTTAGGAGAAAAAAATAGCACATTCTTTTTTTGGGTTTAAACGTGTCGAAAAACTATTTTTAGCCGAGCTTTCACGCATTCTGTGATGGCTTCTTCAGAGGTTAATGGAATAGAAGAATTATTATTACTCTAGTAGGTAAAGCCCGAATGAAGAATTTATAAATATTTATGGACACCATGGAAGCCTAAGGGAACAAAATAATGCATTGTTTTTTTTTATCAAATTTGAAATTTTATTGTATAATTAGGCCCAAACAACATCCTACTGTATATCTCGGAATGAATTTGTAATATTGCTGATATTAAATATAATTTATTTTTTGTCTTTATTTGAAAAGTTATTTCAAATTTTGACATTACATTTTTATTCCCCCATAAATTAACATATCTATAAAGTAATTTTTTTTTAATAGTTATTTGTGTGTGCATTCATTGCTACGAGAATGAGTGGCAAGTGAACTTGCAGTTGGAAATCATCCCTCATGACAATAACTAACTTCTACTATAGATACAAAGAGAATGAAAAGATTATTTCTTAAGATGGATATTTCTGGCTAAAAGATCCCAGGTCTAGAAATGGTTCAAATGAATTATACAGTCTCGCATTAAATGAATGCTGGACTTGTGCTACAAATTCGGTGGAGACTTCTGCCGAATCCAGTTTTAGACACATAACGCAGCTTGGTATACCCTCCGATATCGGCTTATACCTCAGTGGAAGGGTGGGACCCCATTTTGGCAGGAGATGGATGGCTTTGGGGAGCCTTTCATGGCTTCCCTTGGGGCTTCCAGGGGCTAAGCTAGGCCAGACCCGCACAGCTACCAAAATCTGTATCTTCCAGCGCAGTCAGCTCAAACATACATATCGATGTGTCATAATTTTCTAACGCCTTTTCTTTATCTTTTTTTTTTTCTGACTTCCTCAGTTATATTCAAAATCATCTTTCAAAATTTTTAAGTCATCATGATCAATGTACGCATCTATTTGTAAAAATATTCAAGCACAAATATTATTATTATTCATTTACGTCCACAAACACACATAACCGTGCGCGCACTTACACACACGTTAAAATTACGTGGGGGGGGGGGGTTGTTAAAACCCATTGGGTAAATACATAAAACCGTTTATACGCACTTATTACATAACTGTTTATATGTACCTTTTATATATTTATGCATATAGGTTATATGGTAAATAAAAATGATTATATGAGGACATATAACCGTTTTTATTTATCATGTTTATAAATTGAGTTTATTTTTCTCTTTATCTTATTTACTGCTGTATAAAAGAGAATTTTCGGGTTGCCGCACGAATGGGTCACTACCCACTAAGTGATGACCATGAATTTGGCCAATGAGACATCATCTCTTCAATTCTTCTTATAGTTAGGAGGACAAACGTGTCTTTCGTTGTTCCTAATTGTATAGACCACACACTTCATATTCTTTGCTGTGCCACCCAAATCAATTTATTAAATGGTAATTTACATATATTGGTTGACAAAACAGTACAGTTTCTTCGTGAATTTGTGCAGTCTCGCCCAAAAGTCCATTACAGGAGATTTTGACGTGAACTGAATTCCCATGAAATTTTACTAATTACGTTCTGTAATAATGTTTTCTTTAATTAATGTATCTAAATGTTGTTTTCCTTAGGGCTTAAAGGGAGCCTAATGAGTCAGTGTACTGTGAATGTCTACTTTCTCTCTATGGTTTAGGGTATCTAATTGCGAACCTGTGACAACAAAGACAATAATTTCGGCGTCAATTTCGTCTCATAATGTAAAGGTGGAAAGAATAAATTTCTACCGTATCAATTAATGCGAGGGAATAGAATAAAAAATCTATCTGTCCCAGCCAGGACTCGAACCTGGATCTCCTGCTTTCCGGGCCGGTATGCTTCCATTGCACCACCGGGACGAGCTAGATAAATTCCCAACACACTAGCAAGAGCCTATCCTACGAGAAAGACGAATACATCGTCTTATGCTCGAAGGAGCGGATATTGTCTAGCTATTTATCGACTCTCGTTATTTACTTTTATTTTCATTTATAAATTTTAATTTAGTTGTGGTTTATTACCCCACGTAAATTTTAAACAATTAATGCGAGGAAATAGAATAAAAATCCATCTGTCCCATTTAAATTTAATAAGTTATCTAGCTCGTCCCGTTGGTGCAATGGAAGCATACCGGCCAGGAAAACAGGAGATTCAGGTTCGAGTCCTGGCTGGGACAGATAGATTTTTTATTCGATTCCCTCTCATTAATTGTTTAAAATTTACGTGGAATAATAAACCACAACTAAATTAATATTTCTACCGTATCTGTAGGTTCTGTGTTGATAATTTGTTATAATCAGCTGTAATAAAGAGCTTAAAATACAAATTGTCAAAATGGTTTTCCAAAGCAATTTTTTCTAGCTTCAAATAATCGATTATTTGTCCTACATTACACTAAAAAAATTAATAGTACGCCATGGAATATCACAATATTTAGCATTATTCGAAAATTTTCAAAACATATTTCTTAAAAAATTTTCGTGATGCCACTCATGTTGGTCTTATGACACTTTGTTTTGAAAAGAGTGGAACGGAATTATGAAATTGAAATGTTCATCAGATTTTTATTTTAAATTAATATTTCTATCGTATCGTATCTTTTAGATCCGCCTGTGTAAAACTGCTATGTGTCCGGGTAAATTTTTAATTATTTTAATTTATTTTATTATTAATTTTTATTTATTTTGATTGTCGAAAGGCATTTTCTTAGGTATCTTGTTAAATTTGTTTGGTCTGATTGCGACCCGCAGTCCGAGGGGAATTGTGGACTCTTGTAGGCGTGGGAACACGGGACGGAGCTCAGCAGATTGTTCAGGGAGAAGTTCTGCGGTTCTGTGTAGAACTAGTCAGTTCCGAAATCTTGAGCGGACAATAGAGTTTCTGCCAATCGGTATTACTAGATAGATAGATAATAGATAGTAAACAATCTTTATTCTTATTTGACATGTAAATTAATTTAACATAGACAATTAGCAACTAAGATTTTGACAATTGTCAACCCGTCTATAAGAGTCCATAAACTGTGGCTAAAATGATTTTGGATACTAATTATACTTATACAAGCAAGTGAGCTAAAATTACAATTATCTATAATACTTGTAAAGTCTATTTTCTCCTATATTGTACTAAAATCTAGCTTGCATTTTTTAGTTCTCAACATTTATGGGCGTATAGATGTTTATCGCCTAAACAAAAAAAGCATATCTATCTATCTCAACATTTATTTTTATGTTCAATCAACATAATTTAATAACAATAACTATTAAATAATGCCTATAATAAATAAATAAAAAATGAACAACTCCAATTACTAGTGTAATTATTACAAGCTATTAGACTATATTTATTTAAAGTATACTTATAATAAATAAGAGACTAGCAATTTGTCTTGACACCAGATCTTTAGGAAATATCGAAAAGGTATGCAACTGGTGGTCTTAAGAATCTATTTAAATCCAATCTATATGTTATATCAATGTATCAGAGAATGTCTCTATTGGATAATGTTGCCAAGGTCATTCTGAAATTAAATAACTTAAAAAAAAAAATTAATTTTATAGTTGGGCAGAGTTGTATTGAAAAAATAATCATTTCAGCTGTACGTAACTTTTATTATTTATCCAATATTGTTTTAACATTCTAATTTTCTCTGTTCACTGAAATATTTTGAGAAGAGAGAATAAATATTTACTTATTTGAAGTATATATTTATAATATTGCAAAATATATAGCTTATATACTGAATTTAAATTTTCAAATAGAGAAAAAGAGATCAAACTTTTACCCAATTCAAAATACAATTATACCCGGATTTATCGAAAATAAAATTTTATTTTTTTCATATTCAGAATAAGTTACAAAAAAATCTTCAAAAATATAATCTCTTGTATTTTTAAAAATTAATTCTATTATTTTCCGTGATTTTAATTATATTTAATCCATTTTAAAGCCAAAAAAATATTGGTTACTTTGTTACTAATAATTATTATTTCAATATAAAACACATTCTTCAGTGAGAAGTTTTGCAGATTTCATATTTATAGATTATGATTGTTAAATAAGTTTTTTTTGTAGTTTTTGTATTGGTTAACTATTTTGTTGTAATTTTTAAAGATTTTATATTGTTCACTTTTTTAAAAATCTTTACGAATTTGACGTGCTTTATCAAAATAATTAATTACTAGTTACAAAGTGACCCTCTTTAATGTTTAAGTATAAATACTTGGTGTTAAAGAATTCAGTTTATTAAAGTGTTGTCGGTATCATCTAATAACAGTTTTGTATTTTTGTTGTAGGCTGCATTGAGATGTATTTATCATAAATGTCGGCAAATATGTATTAATTACGACATATTTTTAACTATTTCGCCGATAGCCACATTACAATGAGAACATATAAAATACAATTTTTTCCCTGAACTAGATAAATACACCGGATACACTGCTGAATGTTATATAATTTTTGAAAACTTAAAATTAGAGCAACCTAGCAACTAAAGGAAACAGGTTTCTGAATTTGATGTGCACAAACTCCAGGAGGGTGTTCTCTCATTGGCTCATGGCCTTCCAGTTGAGACCTGGGAAATCTATTCGAACGGACTGAGCTTGCTATGAATGACGGCTAAGCTCCACAGAGGATCGACAGAAGAGCAACAGTGTCTGGAGAGGGCTGGAGTGCCTGGAAGTGGTCTTTGTGGAGAACAATGCTTCTCCAATCCACCTCTTGAGAATCTCTCTCGGTTCTTCTGCTCCTTCATGGATACGGCATCTAACAAATAACAGTGACTGTCCGAAGGCGTTACATGTCATATCACATTCACATATGTTATCTACGTGTTTTTGCTAACGAAATGTCTAGATTGACCTCCACACAATTAAGCAACATTATCTCACTCAAGTGTCTCTCCTCCCACATTTATTTTATTACTTATTAATATCAAAAAACCCTGAATCTCAAAATATAAACGATAAGAGATCAAATTGTGATACCCATGCTTATAACTTCCTCTGAAATAACATTCATTAAAATTTACTTAAATTTTCAGTTAGAAATTCCCAAATACGAAATAAAAACATAGAACTATAAAAATATTGATAGGAAATTGTTCTTGATCTATGATTAGGTTAATAGGATCAGGTTATAGGGCGATCAACATCATGGTTATTACGCCCTGACTGTTGGGTTAATTAAGCATTGGATTCATGGTTTGCCAGGGATGCCGACAGTTGTCTTGGGAGGTTTTTGCATGTAAATAGATTAGTGTAATGTGGGCATTCCTCGATGAAATGTTGAACGCTTATTTGAGAGCTACATTTAGGGCATATTGGCGGTTGATCTTTAGTGATTAGATGCATGGGGGTAAGATTGGTGTGACCTATTCTAAGTCTGGTTAGTACGACTTCTTCTCTTCTGTTCTCCCGGTTCGATGTGGACCACACCTTAGTGGTGATCTTAATTCTTCGCAGTTTATTATTGGTCGATTCGGACTTCCAGAGAGTGTCACAGTCCAAATAAGTTTTTCTTTTAAGCCAAGTCTCGACATCTCTGGGTTCTACAATGTTTGTGGGTGGGGTGTCCTTAAGGGCTGCTTCTTTAGCTGCATTATCAGCCATCTCGTTTCCCCTTATACCTGTGTGTGATGGTACCCAAATATCATCCACACAGGAGGATATTTGGAGCAGTTCTCACCCATTAGGGCTTAGGACCAAACAGGATGTCCAAAATCTCGTCACTATCACCATGTTAGCCAGACTCAGCACTCATGTACGGGAGTGGCATCCTTCGGAGACCGCTCGCAACGACTGACCGTTGCAGGAGAAAAATTGGTCAACCATACCTTGGTATTGCGCTTTATAGACTGTGTGGCTGCTGACTGAGGTGGCCTGTACACGACACCCTTCTGTAACGCCCATTTAACTTATAATTATAACTTCTTCGTCTAAAATAAATTTAATCTAAATAATATTATCTGAAAATCTTCAAAAATAAACTTAAAAAATTTTACCAGATCTCTCTCTAGAAATTAAAATTGTATACATTGATAATTTGTTATAATCAGCTGTAATAAAGAGCTTGAAATACTAATAGTCAAAATGTTTTTCCAAAGAAAATTTTTCTAGCTTCAAATACTCGATTATTTGTCATACATTACACTAACAAAATTAATTGTACGCCATGGAATATTACAATATTTAGCATTATTCGAAAAATTTTCAAAACATCTTTCTTAGAATTTTTTCGTATTCATGTTGGTCTTATGCCACTGTGTTTCGAAAAGAGTGGAACGGAATTATGAAATTGAAATGTTCATCAGATTTTAATTTTAATTTTTAAGCTTCTAATTTTTTCTATTTTAAAAGAAAAATAAATTTTTTGTTCGTCAAAGTAAGTTAGCTATGAAATGCTTACTTCCTATAGGATTGTAAACAACTGTTCTTCACTTCAATCAGATTAAATTATCATTTAAAAGTCATATGATTGTTGTCTTCCAGATAAGTGATATATATATATATTAGTAGTTGTGGACTTAATGTTACGGCTGAATTTTGGCTCCTGGAATAAAGAAAAAAAATTTTCACAACAGAGATATTTATTGGGAAAATTCAAATGTCATTTGAGCTGTTTACACTTAATTCAATTTTATTTCTAACTAACTCTAATTTTGAGACTTCTTCTCTAATCTTATGAGAACTGAGACTGCAGACATCCCCACCCATTCTAATACTCTCCTGGCTTCTTGCTGGTGACAAAGCGATCCTCTCTTCCCATCTTGATTCAAAAACCGCATTTTTACAAAACCACCTATTCAACAATGGTGCAGCAAATGGAGAACCAGATATGTAGTAAATTATTCAGAATCGAATTCAATGATTCAGCAGGCCAAGTGCGCGTGCGCTCTGGTTTGATAACCGCCCCAGATCTCGGCACTATTGGAACACGGCCATTACGTACATTGGCCGTTCTCAGTCTGGGAGATAAATCTAAATAAACATTCTTCGAGAGCAATCATTCACTTAGATCGGACCGCCACTTCTTGTGAGTGAATAATAGTGGTGTGTGCGGTGGGTGGTCGCCTCTCTGGTACATCCCGGACGTCTCCCTCGAGTCCTCTGGACTGACGTGTACACCGCGGAATGTCACATACTGCTGTCTAGGGATATCGAGAGGGTGACTCTTCCTCGCAAGATATGGAGGGACAATATGTCGTGCGAAATTGATGAACGTGCTCTTCCAGATTACGTTCTCCGATCACATCGTCTCCAATAAATTTCCACAGGCCGTGGAATGAGCTACTATGAAGAATCACTGGCATAAGGTAATCTTATCTGATTTTGTCTACGCATAAAATTAATCTTAGGGGCGCCAGGCTAGCTCAGGGAATCCGTACGGGTCTCGCAATCCTGACGCTGCGGGTTCAAATCCCGCCCAGGTCAATCTTTTATTTATAATATAGAAGCTTGTCCTGAGTCATGGGTGTTTAAAATAGGGTGGCACCCTGTAGATAGCCCCTTCCTCCATGACCCTAAGTGGTTGAATGGAAGGCTAACACGCAAAAAAAAAAAAATTAATCTTATTTCTACTCTTAATCCCTTATTTATTTCTTATTCAAATACTGTTATTTTCCATCACGGACCTTCACCTGAAGTAAAATCTCACTTTTTTCCACCATTGCTCGTAAACCGCATTGTTCGTCCTCTTATTTTTTTTTGTCTCCTCCTGTAAATTCTATTCATCCTATACAATCCCAAACAAAGTCTGACGCTTTCAGAATGAAAAAGAGATTTTTTTTTAACTTCTTTATAAACGGTAGATTACCAAGGCTTAGTCGCTACAGTGGCCTGGATCAATTGGAAAGGGGAATTTTTTCCCTCGAACTCAAAATGAAGTTCAAAACTCAACTGAATTATGTTTTCCCTATAGCATTTAGTATTAAAATGCAAAAACTGATGATAGTTTATTAGCAAACTCCTATTTCAATAAGCGGGCTAGCAATGGATTACAGTCAAGTGCCAAGATGTACGGCTTTGAGTGCTCGAAATATATATACACACATATATATATATATATATATATATATATATATATTTTTTTTTTTGCNTATATATATATAAGTAAATAAAACACCTGTATTTCCCAGAAAGTCTTATTCTTTACTCAAAATATTTCGACCCATATGGGTCGTTCTCAAGAGCTACAAATAATTACATGTAGAGTTAGTCAAAAATTAAAAAAGTTTTTAACATATAATGTAAATGTGTATGGTCCAATGTTTTACATTTTTTAGTTTTTATTAATGAAATTTGTCATGCATATTTTATTTTAACACAAAAATAATGCCAAGTTCGTTAATGAGAAAAGTCAGACTAATATAACTGAGGTTAACCTGCTATGTCAAGAGCAAGTAAATTAAAGTTTTTCCACAAGCGGGCTTAATATTTACTTTTGAGTAAAAACAAAACAAAATAAGAGCTATTATGGAAGTGATTTCAGCTAAAATGCCTTAGTTGACCAGAGGGGATAATTATAAGGTTTTTCATTAATTAAATTTGAAATTATTTCTAATTATGGAAATAAAAATTATTCTGCTAATTTATTTAAGGTACCATACAGGAAAAGGAGTGTTTATTAAATAAAATAAGCCAATTTACCTATGTAAAAGTATACAAAACATAATTTTGTTTCTTTAGTAACTTAATAAATGAAAACAATAAAAAAAAGTAGCCAACCCTGCATCAGCTTCACCCTGTTTTGGTCTGGTTCAAACTTTTGGCATCTAAATTCACAGCAGTTGACGTATTTGTTAAGATAGATAGATAATAGATAAATTAGCTTATACTATTTATTTTTATAGTCGGTATATATTTTACAGCAATAATTGAACTTAAAAGTTGACCAATTTTAAATTATAGGTAAAAAAAAAAACTATATGAAGAGATTTATTTTATGAGAGATAGACGAGTCTTAAAAAATGTCTTTGGCAATTTGACTCGGATTTAAGAATAATTTTTTTTCGAAAAATAAATTGTATTCTTTAAAATATGTCCATCAAGAAATTTTTCCCTCCTCTTTTGCATATTACTATTCAGAATAATATAAAATAGCCTAACTGCCAGGTCTTCTGGGGTAGAACCTAACCAAGCATAATACCCGGGCAAGTAAAAATTCAAACAGGTTTTTGATATTTATACATTTTTCAATATTGATAATATAGGCAGTGAATTGTCAATGATTATCTTTATAATTTATATCGAATCTTCATTTATTACATGTACCAATATACTTATAATATAAAAATGTAACTTTATAGTAGCTATAAATAAAACTTATTTTTATTGTCTCCCCAGTTTCAAACATTCTTTTTGAAGACATTTTTGCTGTGATTCGTGTGGGCTATGTTTTATTTTGCTTGTAACTGTCTAATATTTTCAATAAAGCGTTTATCGTTCATTTTCTATCATTTTAATCACGATCGATGGCATTTATTCCAATAGATACTAGTATGTTTATTTACTCTAACGGGATGTTTCAGTTCGCTGAGACAGTAGTTTTGGACCTTCTCCACTTCAGAGAGATGTTTGTGTTTGCTGAGACAGTAGTTTTCGACCTTCTCCACGTCAAATGATGTTTGTGTTTGCTAAGACAGTAGTTTTGGACCATCTCCGTTTCAAAGGAATGTTTGTGTTTGCTAAGACAGTAGTTTTGTACCATCTCCGTTTAAAAGGGATGTTTGTATTTGCTGAGACAGTAGTTTTGGACCTTCTGCGCTTCAAAGGGATGTTTATGTTTGCTGAGACAATAGTTTTGGACCATCTCCGTTTCAAAGGAATGTTTGTATTTGCTGAGACAGTATTTTTGGACCTTCTGCGCTTCAAAAGGATATTTGTGTTTGCTGAGACAGTATTTTTAGACCTTCTGCGCTTCAAAGGGATATTTGTGTTTGCTGAGACAGTAGTTTTGGACCTTCTGCTCTTCAAAGGGATATTTGTGTTTGCTGAGACAGTAGTTTAGGACCTTCTTCACTTCAAAGGGATGTTTGTATTTGCTGGGACAGTATTTTTGGACATTCTCTGTTTCAAAGGGATGTTTTTGTTTGCTGAGACAATACTTTTCGACTTTCTCCGCTTCAAAGGGATGTTTGTGTTTGCTGAGACAGTAGTTTTGGACCTTCTGCTCTTCAAAGGGATATTTGTGTTTGCTGAGACAGTAGTTTAGGACCTTCTTCACTTCAAAGGGATGTTTGTATTTGCTGGGACAGTATTTTTGGACATTCTCTGTTTCAAAGGGATGTTTTTGTTTGCTGAGACAATACTTTTCGACCTTCTCCGCTTCAAAGGGATGTTTGTGTTTGCTGAGACAGTTGTTTTCGACCATCCCCGCTTCAAATGTATGTTCCTGTTCGCTGAGACAATACTTTTCGACCTTCTCGGTTTCAATGTTTTCTTTTCTATAAACCTTTCTTCTACTTACGTTCTGTGAAGTGGGTCAAAATAATTAGTCTCCTCTACTCTATATCTGCTTGACTTCTCTTCTTTCTATTCGTCCTTCTACTTGTCTTCTCATCTTTTGAAATCCATTATACAATACTGACCTGACAAAGGTGGTCAGGTGAGGTACGCTTACTTTACGTGTAGTGCGATTAGACCTTAAGTCTTCTCAAGCACCAATAGCGAAATACATTTGAGATTTCTCACATATTAAGCGGACATTTGATAGATTACTCCCGTTCTTCTACGAGAACCCACATAATTTTCTAAACTGTTGGGTTTTCCTCTGAGGAATATCCAGGTTCGTCAGCGCTTTACAATGCGGCAGCGCCTGGAACTACAAGGGAGTAATGCCCCAGAAGGGCCGAGCAATTATAACAGTCAATTCTGTATTCCAATCAAGCGGGGTGGGGGAGGAGTGGGGGGGAACGCTGACGAATAGACGGGAGATAAGCCGCCCGGTCCCACCTGTCCATTATAGCCCTGAAATAAAGCTCTTTAAAAATGTTTTAATTGGAAAGGCCTTTCCGAGTGATGACAATCTCCAGCTGACCTAAATCTCCACCTCGCTACGGGACAAATACTCCTCTACTGTAGCGAATATCAAATTGAAAGTTCATTCTCAAATCAGTTACACCACTTATAAGAAAATCGAAAAATTTCAAACAAAAGTAATTTTAAAAAATTATTACTACATCGACTAACTGTCATGACTAGATATCAAACTTTTTTTTTTTCTAAAAGAACTTGTACAAAATATATAATGAAATACTGAATTAAGATAAAATGTACTCAAAAAGGACATCGTAAGTTTTTTTCTATGTGTCACAATCCTAGTTCTGCGAAAGTTTTTATCAATAAAAAAAAAAGCTTTTCCTGAGCCATGGATGTACAGAATTAGATAGTAACCTGTAGATAGCCTCTCTCTTCATGACCTGAATTGGTTAAGAAGGCAGCACTTATTTTTTTTTTTTTAATTCCTTGTAAATATTTACAATTGAGCTGATGATGGATTTGGATAGGATTGATGTTTTGTTTAGGCAAAAACTACGTGGTCATTAGGCCCTTTCGAGGGGTTTTGCCCCGATGATGGAGAAAATTAAACAATTTATTGGTTCTAATTATTTTAGTGGAACTGGCACTAATTTATTTAGTGGTACTTATTATTGAATGTGTTATTTATCTAGCTTCCTTAAAACGCTTCCAATGAAATTTTCTTTAAAATTTGCGAATCGAAATCAATAAATTAATTGAGGCTTGACATCTAAATTTTTTGTGCTTAGTGTCAGTGCACACCTTATCCCTGTAAATTGATTTTTTTTTTTTTTTTAATAGTTACTCTGTTAATTGATAACATTAATTTATTTATTTAATTAATATAATTTAATTTAAA
>KZ807171.1:564039-574699 GCA_000696205.2 Oncopeltus fasciatus | reverse complement strand
ATATTTTTTTTTTTTTAATAGAATCGTTGATGGATTACTACGTTTATATTTTAAGTGGCCAACTTGAATAACTTCATTTCTTTAAGAAAATCTTTTAAAAGATACAGAGAAAAATATATCATAAATGCATATTTTCGTAATCAACATTAATACTTTTTAATCTTCTAATCAAAGGCGCTATCTTAAGGTTGACATATATAGTGACAAACAGGCAATGAACGCTCGAGAACACAAATAAATCTATACGTGTACACTTTATTAGGGTCTGTATTTTGCCCGACTTCAACTATTACATCCTTAGAAAATACAATATATATGTGGGTATAAATATATGTGGGTGGGTTAATTCATGGCTTGACTTCATGTTCCGGATGTACGACATTTATAAGAAAACTATGTCTATAGCATTTTCATCCAATAGCAATGATTGGTCTAAACGAATTTCAGGAAGCCAATAGCCGAATTCGTACTCCACAAGGGTAATAGGCAACCACAAGCCATGTACTTGAATTTTGTTACGAAACCCTTATCATATGGCGATGTAATGGAAGAACAGAAAAGAAAATTCACAGTTCTTAAGAAAGCTCTCAACTACTCAATTATGCCTTGGGCATTAATTTCAACGGTAAATCATCATATTTCAGCATAATATATTGAGTTAATTTGCACCTTAAAAATTAAATTAAGTCATTTTCGTACTATGCTACTAGTATATTTCCTTACAATTTTCAGTTCTTATTCATGTTTTTTTTTTCACTCAAGTTTTTTTTAAAATTATATTTTCTAAAGAACATCATTCGTGTCTGAATGACGAGTGCGTCTTCTTACTATTAATGAGCTTTAGTGAAAAATGGAAATTAGAAAAATCTACAGGTTTTCATTCCATTCTAAACACCCATGGCTGAATACAAGCTTATATAAATCTATAAAAGCTTGCCCAGGGCTGTAATTGAAACCGGGACCCATGAACCCATGACCCATGAGCTACCCACAGTGCCCCATATTTTGCTTTAACTCGGAACAAGTAAGGGTTTTTAAACAAAATCTTGATAAAATTAACATTCTTTACGACTTATGTGGATCACACTTTTTTTTATAGAACAATAAAACACCCATGATACATGAATAACGCGTTCTTTTGTTGGATTTTGTGAATAGTAGGAAGAGTGAGGAATACAAAAGCTGTTTTATTTCAAACTAACCTGTTATATTATCTTTTAACCTTTTTAACCCTATTTATTTCCTATAAACCGGTCATCTACTGTCCAAAAGAGATTCATGGTGAATTCGCATCACACTCGATTATTTCTAGTGGCTGCTAGCAAAATTTTCTTAACAGGTTTGTTGATTTAATTAAATTACGCTTCTTTAATGTTTAATTTTGAAACGTAGGTGGTTTCTATTAAAAATTATAATATATATTAAGATAAATAATTCAAAATACCATCTACTGGCCTGTTTTAAACACTGCTTTTAGCTGCTAAAATATATGTGCACCAATGCACTAAGTTATGGTTTTTCTTTTGTTCTGTAGGGTCTATCAAACGCCTGGGTTTTTCTTTTAACTGGATTTCTTTTATTTAACTTGTTTGTACCCCCCGTCCATCACAGTGATATTCTTAACAGGTGCCTACATCTGTGTTAAGCTTCAGGTGTGTGTTGTCAGATGTCTTGTAAATCTCCTTATTTTAGTGGATTTTAGTTGCGCCATACTGAATTCAATGCTTGCTCACTTATTGCTATCTCCACCCCATCTCCCTAGCTACTGGAGCACGGCTGAACCTTCTTGGTGGATTCATAGGGGGGACTCAGCACCGCCATCTGTCACGACATGTAAATCCTACAGTATTTCTCCAAAGCTGTAGGAATCTCTTTAAATACAGATAACTTTTCTTGCGAAGCATATCACTTAAAAAAAAATATATATATACATCTACAGATGGTCAAAATAAACAACATTTTATTAATCAATGTCATACCATTTATTATGGTAGTATGAATAAAGGTTGTTACCTCTAATATGGCAGTGCACAGACCATCCCCGTTAGTGAGGATAGTGAGAGTTTTTGAGGATTAATTCATTGCCACTATGGTATTCATTTTTTTTTTTTTTTAGTAGAAAAATTTAAATTACTAAAGAGGATTAAGACCAGCTATTTGTGGGGGGAAAATTTTTCGAGGCCATAGTCTTCCAGGTCTTAAATATAACAAAACAGGCTGTTGAAGAACTTTTAATTTAATTTTTTTAACAATATTTTATTTTATTTTATATGTATATGTGTTCTTTTGTATATATATATATATATATTTTCCTTTTTAATATTTATTATAAAGANTATATATATATATATACACTATACTATTAAACCATTTGAACTCGATTGCTAAAGGTCCTGCACATAAATTTAGGTTTATTAATTTTTTTAGTAATATCATGAATTGGGGCATATATCGCCTGATATGTTCCTAATCAGCCTTTGTCACCAAGGGGTCTTCAAGCATGCTGATCCCTAATTGAAGATAAGGATTGTTTTTGACGCTTCATTTAGCACAGAAAACGGCTCCTTGGACGGCAAACTTCCCGGCTGAAACTTCAATAGGACTTAAGTTAGAAGAACTTTCGGAAACATCGCCGTTTCGGGGGATATTGTTAAGATCTTAATGCAGATTTTGACCAGGCTCGAAGATCGTAAACTCCTTCATGTTTTATGGAGACCGGATTTCTCAAACTCTAAAGTTTTGAACGTAACATGGTCTACGGAGTAAGGAGTGCACCGTTTCAGACATTATGAACTGTCAAACAACTAGAACTATTTGCAGGTAATACTATCCCTCTCGCGTCTCAAGCCCTATAGCTCATATGTCGGTGAAATTATCGAGGAGGCCTTGCAACTTATAAACGGACTTATAGCTCTGCTTTCCGCGGGCAAATTTGAATTCACAAGTGGACGTCAACCTTTTTGATTTTAGACCGGCGAAAACTGTACTTAATAGTTCTTACGATTTGGAGTTTCTGGCTTGGATAAAATCTATTTCAATATTTTCCCGTGTATCTTTATAAAATCATGTGGTGATATATTTGAATGGCAGTCACTACATTTTTAAACATATGAAACATTGAGGAAGGAGTTTTTTTTTTTTTGCATGTTAGCCTTCCATTCAACCACTTAGGGTCATGGAGGAAGGGGCTATCTACAGGTTGCCATCCTATTTTAAACACCCATGGCTCAGGACAAGCTTGAGGAAGGAGTTTAATAATAATGGTTAGGGGGAGAGGAGAGGACGTTTCGTAGTGCTTGTAGTTAATATAGGGTAACGTCGAGGCTTCAGAAATGCGAATACATGCTCGCATTGTACTCGAATGTATTGGGATTCTCTCGTCTTCAGCTGTAAATGGGAAGGGCTTACCAGCAGAGATATCAAAGGCATTTACCCCCTCCCCTCCCCGCTTCCAACTTGATATTCACGTGTATTATCATTAGCTATAATTCGTAAGCCCGGAATATAATTATGTCAGGATGTAGTGTCACCTGAGAGGAGCATCTCATATATACACTTCTAAAGGAATTAGGTTCTTTAAATATTTTTAAAAATCTGTTACCAGCGTCCCTTCCGCTGCGCTTCTTGCAACACTATTCCTTACCAAAAACGCCTTCTAAGGTGATATTTAATTATATTGTCGTGGTACTAATACGATTCGTACTTATCTTAGCTTCCTTTCTCTCTCTCCCCTTAAGTTAAATAGATGAATTTAAACAGATGTTGTTGTCCTTGCGTTCTTTCTTATCTCAGTGAAAACTTGAGAATAGGTCGCTATGACACGAAACACTTGCTCGACAGTAAAATGGGTACTTCTGCAGCCGAACTGATGATTTGGGAGAATATAGAAGGGTTCAATGGAAAGCATCATTCGTTTTAACAGTATTTTTTCGAAAACCTTTGAAAGTGTTGGAAGGAGACTTATAGGACGAAAGGATATTATTATATCAGAATATTTCTAGAGGAGAGGGAAGTGGTTAGTTCTGAATATGCAATGAATGTAGGTCAAGAATACAATGCCTTCTTGGGAAGATTACGGAGAATTTGGCCGGTGATTAAATAATATCCGGGTGACTTGCGCTTAGGCAGACGAGAAATTATATACTTGACCTCGGAAAGTGTTACTGCCTTGAGTGGCAAGGACATGGGTAAAGGCATGTCCAGGAACTCCTCAGTCTAAGGGATCTGTATGAGGAGTAAATGTTTGCTTGAGGTGCTGGGCAACTGTTCTCCCCATGTAAGTCAAGATGGAACCCAAGGTAACGAACGGAATTTGAATGTGGTAAAGGAATATTGCTACATTTCTCGATCCCCATTGCAAGTGTTTCGCATTATAGTCTCCACCGGCTAGGAAACGGGGACCAAGGTCTTTGAGGAAAGTGGAAAACTCTGCTGTAGTGATTGGCTTATTTGGAGGACAATACACTGTTGAAAGTGTGATAGGATGAGAGGATGTGGCAATAGACCTTGATGTTGATAGAAGGGACTCTGTGGAAGTGGAGGGTAGGATATGATGGGTATAGGATTACTTGATCTTACCACCATGAGCTCGTCCGTCAGGATGGTCTGTCCCATAAGTGTAGTTGCCAGAAATTTTTAGGTTATTTCGTTTAGTTAGTCTTGTTTCTGACAGCTGGCAGGATGGTTTTTGGAGCAGTGGGCGCAAGTAGCAGGTTCCTCCCGCCTTTTTTGGAAGTTGCTGGTATGATGCGGACCGCCACATTATACGCACCGCGGGTTATAATTGCAGCCGGCTTTGGTATGCCCAAATTGTCGGCAATTATGGCACTGGAGTACCTTTTTTTTTTTTTTTTACTTAGGGCTTTGACGTAACTTTGATGATTGTTCGGCACAGTGCAGAAATTGAATATACTTCTTGAACATTAGGCGTTTTTTCAAGATCTACGAAAAGTAGTGGTAGGGGTGACTTATCTGTTCCTCTTTCAGGGCTTAAAACATTAAGAAAGTTTTTCACCACGAACCCTAAGTCTGTGAGCTCTTCTTTGATGTCATCAATTAGTGTAGTGCGGTGGAGGTTCCTAATAACAATACGTAGAGTCCCCGTGGAACTGGGCGTTTACTGATTTCAAGTAGCGTACTATCGCTCTGTAAGAGTCTGATGAGTCAGGATTGATTTTTGTGTTTGTCTTTCGGCTCATACATATGTATTTTCCACGGCCTACTTTCTCACATCCAGTTGTCGTGCATCTCATATTTCCATTGTATACTTCATTAGAATTATAAGCTTGGGAGGTATTTTCAGTTCCCTAAAGAACCAAATGCAGTTTTTTTTTTTTTTTCTTTTTGGCTTATACTAACATAGGCAGCATTAAAATAAATGAAGATTAATGGATATAGACTGGAGGTGTTCTTCCTCTCTTCGGGTGATTCTGGGACAGATTTTATCAGAGATTTACCTAACTTTTCTAAAGCCACACTGATACTGCCCAAACTCTCTCTCTTCAAAGAGATGCTTAATATGTTTTTGCGTTTTATTACTTCATAGTCTCTTTGTAGCCCTTGGGCAGAGCAGTGAGATCTATAGGTTGATCTGTAGATTGAGGAGACCTAGCAGCTACTATCTTACATCTTGATGATAGAAAAGATGAAAAATTTCATCCATAGAGTTACCAATGCATAGTTGTTACGGATTGTCTTTAATTTTTCAATATCTTCGCACTTGATTCGCTCTGCTGGTAAATCATAAGGACCTTCACCATTGCAGCATTTTAGACAATTGATTACATCCTAGATCTCATCTTTCTGTCTGTTTAAACAAGTTGTCAAAATTTCCCTTGAACCAGAAAGTCTACTCCAAACTTATGCTATTCTGTACCACAGCATTTTAAATAGTTGTAAAAATTTATTTGGTCCTGATGCTCTTCCTGTGCCCCTGGTCGGCATAGGTCTTGCCTGCCTCATTACCGTAGAGTCGTTTCCAGCCTGTGGCACGAGGAAACATCTAAGAAACCTTGTTACTGTTTTGGTTTCTTGCCTCTGAAGCTGGACATCAAAATTTGATTCCAATATTTACCAAAGAAGGGTTCTCTGGTCAGGTCCAATCCTTGGAAGCCCTTTGCAGAGACTATTCACATTATTTTCAAAATCAGGTAAATCTAACCTTCTAAGAGTATCTTTGATTGTAGATACAAGTCCAATTATCTCCAATCTCCTACTCAAAGTACAAAGTATTTATTTGAGATAGTCAACTTAAATATAAGAGAAGAAAAGCTTTTTCTATCCAGAATGATTCATGTGGAAGCTATCGATTTTATATATTTTGTTCTAATTCCAAGAGCTTGTATTAGGTTTTTTTTTAACCAATGAGTCAAGTCAAGAAGTTTATTTGGATTATAAATGACCTTATTCATTTTAAATAATAAAATACTTTTTTTTTTCAAATATATTTATGTTTTTGCGTTTTATATATTTACTTGACATAATCTTTAATAATTAGGTTTCAGTGGGCAAAAATATTTATGCTACAGTGGAATACCCGAATTTAGTTAACTCAAGGATAATTATTACAGGGATTTTAAACGTGCACCTAACATCACTTAGGCATAAACAACTGCTTCCATAGAAGATTAAGGATTTAGTGGCTCTATCATCCCAAAAAAATATCCAAGGTCTCAGGCCAATATTACGATCTTGTCACCCGGGGGCAATTTGGATATCCAGCAGACCATGGATGGCCCCTGCAGATAACTTCTGAATCCATTTAGCAGGGAATCATATTCGGGTCATTCAAGAGGGAAATAAAGTTTGTTTGGCAACGTAGCCCTGGAAGTCCCTGAGAGACAAGTTTCTGTAATGGAGTTACTATAACAGTTCAAATTCAATGTGGTAGGGCCTTCCATGAGTCGGTTATCATCCAGAAACAGCCAGGGGCCATATCAGTTCTCAAAATTGAAATGCATTCCAGTGTAATTAGCTTGTTTGCAAAATTCCAAATTACTTCTTATGCTTTACAACTGTGAATTTAATTTTTCATGTGATTGGTTATAAATATTCAGATTTATAGCAATAACAATATACTTTTTTTGAATGCCATAATTGAAGGTGAATGTCAGACACCTTATTTTTTTTCTATTCGTCCCTGATAAATTTTCTAAACGAAGTTTACATAAAGAAATCAGTCACAAATATTTATTTTGACAATAATTGACAGCAATAATTGTTTATTTTGACAATAATGGACAGCCATAATTGTTTATTTGGCCAATAAAACAATGAAATTCCTAGTTGATGTGAGGGATTCATCGACAGGGAGTTTTAGCATATCAGAAATAGTATCTCTATCAGCTTTTTCAATTATCAATTCGGGGCACTTTTATTAGCAGGGATTTCGTTACCTGTAGGGTGATGGAAAAATTATCGCTACCATATTGAGGAGAACCCGTTTTCCGCGAGTAAGCAATTGCCAGATTGGCTGAGCAGTTAGTGAGGTCTATTTTCGATACTGTAAACTGGTTTTCGATTTTCGATTTTTGCCTGTAAACTGGCGTTTGAAGGGCACTTATTATTCGGACCAGAAAAGGCACTCAGAAAGAGTTCACTCGGAAGCAGGTAGACATTACAAATTGTAACAAGGGACGAAATGTGAACTTAAGTAATAACTGCTTGGAGACTATTATCAACATTACTGAGCTCAGAATGATTATGATTTAAAACTACAGTCAAAACGCCCTCTCAAGATTTTTTTTCGATGATTTTGTCATTTCTGTTTATTTTGATGTGTTCAAATGTGAAGGTTCTAGTTGGCTTCAAGTAAGTTTCTTGAAAACATACGACAACTGGATTTTCATCAATCATTAGAATTCTTAATTCCTCAAATTGGATTAGGTCAAAATTTAAATTCCATGAGATGATAGCCATAGTTGAATAAGTGTCGCTTCTAGTTGTAATTTAATTGAATGCTTGAGGTCGTTAGAGAAGTTCCATAAGAGAGATATACAAAATTTATAGTGAAAGAGTGGTTTAGAGATATTAAACAAATTAACAGGAGTCCAAGAATATCTATATAAAAATCTTCCTGATATTTTATTTTCCTACTTTTTCTTTTATATGTATTTTTTCCACGGATTTTTGAGAATTTAGTGAGACATGTGGGTTCCCGGGGCAGAGGAATATCACACTTGGTCGAGACAAAGGGCTCGGAGGAGGTAGAGCTGGTAATGGCTTGAGGAGGGGTGTGATGAGAGGGGAACAGGGTGGGGAGAGTGGAGGGTTACAAGAGGCCGGTATCTGATAAGATAGCCCCTCCAAACTGTCTTCCATATGTTTTGCTCTGGTTATCAGTGTTAGTATTTACTGAATGACGTATCTACGCACTCCTTTTTACTCTTCAGAGCTCATGCAAAAGGCTTATTTAATGCAGTGGGTATCTCCTCAAAATGCTGGAGCCTAGCAATATTTTATGGAATCTAATTATTAAAATGAACTGTTTGTATATGTTTCCTTTTATAAACCAGGGACAGTTAATCTCAAAACTATTGTGCTGGCCTAAAGAATTTACTCAAAAATTATATTTCGATTAGGAAGCAGTGCCTATATGCCGATCCTCTGCGCACTGAGAACATACCGGATTTTTGTTACATTTGTCAGCCATAAAACCAAATTTAAGGCAGGTTATGCATCTTTGATGATTGGACACTTAAAGGCAAGTTTTGTTATAAAACCCTACATTTACAATTTCAGGAAAATTAGGTTAAATGCTAATAATACATTGTGGCGGCGTTTTCGCTGGTTCGAATGTGACTAATAAAGAATAAATATTTAACATTAAAAAATAAAAGAAAAAGAAAGAAAAATTGAAAATAATTGGTAACAAATTACAACTTACAATGTAGTTTCAGCAAGCAGCTCGGTCCTCGCTCTCACCTGCAGTCCTTCCTCCAAAGCGGCCCTGAAATTAAAGGTCTCTAACTCGGCCAAGCGAAAAAACCCAAACATTCAGAGCACTTACCTTCTGGGAATGCGTGGCAGTCGTGAGTGGACGAGGAGTAATGGACTGTATTGTAACGGAGAGGCGCATAAGGCGGCACGAATTAATAATACTTTTAGGGAGCGAAATGGCGGCGGAGGATACGTTAAACACTTTGTCTACTACTGGAAGCAGAGTGATTCCTATGGGATCTGGAAGCAGAGTGTCTCCTATGGGATCTGGAAGCAGAGTGTCTCCTATGGGATCTGGAAGCAGAGTGTCTCCTATGAGATCTGGAAGCAGAGTGAGTGTGAGGTAGGGGGAACTGCATTTAGGCGATAAGGGTCGCGAGTCCAGGCGAGTCAGCCCCTGTGCCGAACATACATAATATGGGTTTATTTATCCACACCAAATTTTTTGACTGATTTCACATTTCGTTCGTTAACATATATTTTCCTCTAATGTATTTTTATCAATCAGCTATTTAAATCTTGACAATAAATAACACCCTTAGACTTATTAATTGTGTCATTGCGAATAGAAATTATTAGGATTACATTAACTATGTTTTATTTATTGAGCAATTTGTCAGATTAAACTTTGATGTTAGTCTCTATTAAAATTGTTCTGCCTCCTAATTTCTTAGCTTTTTTAGATTCTTCTGCTGAAAATTTAATTACTTTGTGTATGAAAAATTTTTCTTTTAGTTGCTGGTGGATTAATACATTTTTTAATACATGGAGGAGTTTAATACATTCTAACACCCACTTAAGGTTCTTATATCTAAATTCGAGTTAGGGAAGGGAACATCTATATTAGATTTCCCAAATGTTAATAATTGTTCCAATACCTTTGTTTTAGTAAATTGTTAAGTAAACTAGAAATAATAATTAGAAATTATACAAATCTTAGTTGATCACAACAGGTGGTCCTCAACAGGTGTTGCCACGATAGCTGTCATGACACCGGTTCGGAAAGACATTGTAAGTTTATTATAATTGTATTTGTGGTGTGATAATGTTATCTCGCCTGCCACATTTTTGTCCTACTTTACTAAAATAAATTATGACAACGATTGTTTCAAACATAAAATCACCAATGTACGTGCGTGAGGTTTATTGTCTTATTAAATACCTCTCTCAATTTTTCTATATTTTCTCCCAAGAATATCAGCCTTACCGTTATCTTGACAATTTAAATTTTTTATTGAATAAAAGCAAGATCTAAAATATCTTAAAAAAGTTTATTTCAACCGAGTAGTACACACTACAATCAAATTTTTTTTTTTTTTTTTAAAACCCTCGATATAACTAATAAAAGGGATTCACCTCAATTTAAGGTTGATAGAAACTCAGAAATAATAACTAAATTACTCAGCAAAATAATACCTCTTAAAATTCTACAAGCAAAATTATTTTCGCAAAATTATTAAGACATTCATTCTCTTAGTTACTCTGTATTTCATTGCAAAATCGATCCAATGGTTTAAGCCAAAAGAGACCAAACAATATTTTGTATTAATAAGTTTTTTATTGTGCTAATTATTTTAATATAATTTAAAAAGTGTGTTGTATAATTTTATCCGTCTTCTCATATTGTTTTCTGTCCAGATATTGTCTCCCTTGTAAATTTGCAAATGCGTATGCGTTTACCTATTATTGTGAGTCAGCTTATCTATACATATATATATATATA
>KZ807171.1:538974-553329 GCA_000696205.2 Oncopeltus fasciatus | reverse complement strand
TATATATATACCGAAAAAGAAAAGGAAATTAATGATAATTACTAAACGAAGAAAAAGAACACATTGATCAAACCAGAAAATTTAGATATTAAGGCCAAGAATGTGGTGTGGCCAATTTCGTTTTAGTCAACAGGGATAGTTGTAAGGATTGGAGAAGACAAAGATGATTAGGCGTATGAATTAGAAGTTTATAGTAAAATAGAGTGAAACAGGTAGTAAATAGATCTTGAACGAAAGACTTGTTATATTGTGATATAGGGTGGACTTGTAAACATCATATTTTTCATAGGATTTCGAAATGGGAGAAAACTGTATTCGATTGGCATAGTTGCAGGCTTAGTGGCACCTTAGAATGCCCAAATCAGCAACAGTAAAGTCCTGTAAAGAGTCAGTTTGTTTTCATTTGTAAGCTGTGAAAGCACAGTAATAACCCTGGAAAATAGTCATTTGCGTCTGCTTTTTTTAGTTTATGTAAGTAAATCGTGAGTTAATGGAGATGCAATTAAACGACTATTTTTGCAATTATAAATTAATTGGGACACATTAGGGCTGATTATTTTGATTCTTCGTTTATTCCTATTTTGCTGAAAATGACGTCAATATGAGGAAGATTGGAAAAAGCTACTAAGATAGGACGGTATTTCATAGTCGGTATGGGAATCGCAAAAAAATGAGAGCAGTTCCACAAATAGTTCGTCCGTGCAGTGTGCCTTAGGGTACTAAGTTTTAGAATGAGGAAATCTATGACCATGTCTTCCAGAGGCAAGTTTAGTTCGTACATTGGAGTTTGAATACCGTTAGCATTCCAAAAGATACTTGGGTCTTGAAGAACAAAAAGATTAATTTCAAATTAGATGAGAAAGTAATTTTAATGAATACTGTAGTTAAAAAAAAAAAGTTCATAAGAGGATTGAGGAAGGCTCGGCACTCAAAGAAGGACTGAAGCATTGTTTGGAGGCCAGTGGATTCTGTTAGCGGAGAGACGTGAGAGATTGTAGTTGCTGTCTCATGGGAGGCCTGGCATTTAGAAAGATGTTCTTCTGGTTCTTCTTGGGCTGATTAGGTCGCCCGGGAATAAGAAAATCCATGCTCTACTTCTTCTGCAGAAGATGGGGGAGGTCTTACAACTAATGACGCTGCGTCGGTTTTCAGGTATATTTATACACATGGCAGCATTTACACTTGAAGGGTGTTTTCTCGGGAGTTTTATTATCGATAATGTTCGGGTAGCAGGTGTGAGACGTCTGAGAGGTCTTAATGTTTTAAAGAAGAATAAAAGGGTTTTCTGGAATGGGAACCGAGATATATTTTCATTTTCCATGCGACATGTCCCTGTGACGAGCTGGGACATAATGGAAGTTGGTTAGAAGTCTAATCAAATGGACCTGCAACAAACACATGTACTAGAGCCTACAGTGTACAGAATCACTCGATTCCTAAGAAAAATATTAAATACCGAATTTTATTTCTCTACTTTAATTTTGACATACCATTTTTTTTGTACTCATATTGTAATCTTATATGAACAAGGTTCCATGTATTATATCCACATGTAACTTGGTAATAAAAATGATCCTCTTTGACTGGGATGATCATGTTATGGACAGTTCCGGCCACAATAGGAATAACATTTTTCATAGTTATGAGTTGTGATTTTCTTTTGATGTTAAGATTACAAGCCACTAATGTCTATAAAAAGGGGAATTTAAACAATGTCGACACAATTATTAATAGCGTTGCCATTACGATTCTTTAGTATTGTTTTAATTATAATTTGAGTCTTGTTTTCTGAAATTATTTATTCATTCTACAGTCTGCAGAATATCTCTAGAAAATACTTAAAATTTTAAGGAGTGATGTGGTTGGCAAGTTACATTACAATACAAAAGCAAGCACAAGTTAAAAAACATTTTAATTAAAACGCAAGTTGTAATGAGTTGTTCAAAGTAGAAAAGATCATGAATAGAGAAGTGTAAAAGATTCTCGAATTTCACGAATGTACTTCAGCTTTTCACGCGAAGGGGATGAATTAAAAAAGGAATTCCCGCCCCTATTCACCTGAGAATAACTCCCCTACAGCAAGCCGGAGTGCATTTTAAAGTGGATACAGATTTTTGTTATGAGAATGGTGTCAAATGGTCATTGGCGCTCCCCTCGTTTTCAGAATTATTCTATTCCTCTCCATTCTAATACATAAAAAAACTAAATATATACTTCCATATTTTGTTTCCTGAGAATATATATATATTCAAAAATTAAAACATTGAAAAGAAGAGAAAACATTTTTTCTAGATCAATTTATATAGACGAATCAAGTTTTTATTGTCAAACTCAAGTTTTATATATGTAATTAAAACTCAAATTTTGCGGAATATAATGGAGATTATCACATGATCGTTACCATGATTGAACTTATCATCATAACACTATATGTCTTCACTGATCAGACATTCGGCAAGCTGAAAATAGGTTTCCTCAAAAATTGTATATTTATGCCTGCTTGTGTGTGAGTTCACCATTTTTTACACAGGTCTTAAGCTTCTCTTGTAACATTTTTGAATGAGTTTGTTAGTGACTGAAATCGGTCGCTGTGGAAGGTTGTGTAACTGAAAGACATCATTTTAAGGGGGAAGAACAGGGGTTGTTTTGTTTTTTTTTCGGACAACCTAAGATATTCGAAAATTTAAACTCAATGAGACATAAGTTAACGTTATAAAGTTTAGTTAAAACTAATATATAGCCAGTAACACTTTTTAGCCAGTTTTTGGATGTCTCACGAAAAAGGAGGCGAAAAAATTTTCCTTATGTATCTAATAAAAAGCTTGCTTAGTATACTCAGTCCCTGTGGAATGAATTTTAAATGTTCTGTTTAAAATCCCTTGGCATAACATCATTAGTAAAAGTATTTATAAGAAAAACTCTTTTAAATAATTAAATATCAACGATTTGTCTTAAATTACAAACAACAATTTGTCAAATAAAATTAAAAGACACGAGAATAATAAGGCAGGAAAATTAAGAACTAAGTACATGAATTTACTTACAGGTAAATAAATATAAAAATAGAATGTAGGGTGTTCATAAACAAACTGATATATGTAAAACTGATTTTTTTACACCTATTACGATGTAGACATAGTGTAAAACTTCCTTATTCTAAATTGAATACAGTTGCAACTGACAGACTCAATTGACCTTATATTTTAAAATATCTGTTCACAAGTTTTATGCTTCACCAATCGGTGAAAGAAATTAATGGTCTGACAGCTTGATAGAAAATCTAACAGCTATCAAGACTCATAACACAGCTTTAGAAAAACACGAGATTTATTATTAAACTTTTATTTATTTATTACATTCTGTTAAATTAAAACATTTTGTAATTAGATCACCACAATAAATTAGAAAAAAAAAATGACATTCAATAGCAATCACATGAGGAGAGAAGGTGACCAATGACACCACTCTCAAAAATCACGAGAACACATCGGATTAAGATAGTTATAGTATGAAAAAAAATGAAATTTGAAGTCGAAAATAAAAGTCAATAGTGATTTCCATTGAATATTTAGAGAAAAAACATTTGTATGCTTGTAAATGTGATATATAGAGAAGCTGTGGATAAGAGTCGATCAGCTGTTAATAACAGGCATATATTAATGACTGGATTCACTGTATAGTGAAACTGGATGGGGTAGCAAAAGTGGTTGTCTGCTGATGAATTAGTGAGGTAATAGGGTTGGCGTCAAGTCCACTCCACTCAACCCACCACCCCACAACATTGTGGCCTTTCCACCGTTCACACCCCACCGAGCTCATCTGGAACACACAAAAGCCGTAAACAGGGCTTCAAGTATACTTCACAATGTTTTACTCAGTCATGCGCAGTAAAGTTTAAGCACCTTTTAATGTTTAAACTTTTTTAAATTTAATAATATTTACGGGGTCATCCGCAAAAGTAAAATTTCAGATGGCGAGGTTTGTTTAATTTCCGCAGAGAGAATGGAAATGAATCTAATCTAAATTTTAGGTAATCTCTGATAGATGATGATTTACATTGACTCACTTATTCTATTTTAAAGTTACGTAAAAAAATCAAACCATCAAGTTATGTTTCAATTAAATGAAAATAATTATCGATTGAGTCTAAGAAATGTTTTTCAATGAAGATTTAGGTTCAATTTAGATGTTTTGTTTGTTGGGGTTCGGTCAAGGTAGATCCAAAAAATACAAATTTAAGAATATGAATTTCTTTTTAAATTATCTGCCAACGTTTCGTCTTACATTGTAAGCCATCTTCGAGGCTGTTAAAATACAATGTCATAAGAATACAAATAAAATTAAAAATGAAATTGAAAATAAAATAAATGATTTACAACATTATAATATAAAAGTTCCGTAACTAAATGTAATGTGATATCCAAAGTGTAAATGTAGTAAAATATCTAGAAGAATTAAGCATGCAGAAAAACAATTGACCACACCCACCTATCATGAAGACGAGAGAGGACGTCCTGTTCCTAGTTTCAAATTTTGATGACTGAGGGGAAAAAATATTTTCCAAAAAACCGTGGGTAGTAGAAGCGTGGTTGGTGGGGGGGGAGAGGCGGAAAGTACTAAGAGAGAGAGAGGCCTGCTTCAAAAGCGGCAATGAAAGGACAAAGAAGAAAGGAAGGGTATTATTGCGGATAAATAACTTTTGGAATTGGGAAAAATGTTTGACAGGTTTATTGAGACGGAGGGCTAATGATTTTTCAGAATGTTGAAAATGTTTGAATAAGTTGAAGAAATTTGTTCGATGTCAGTTCTGTCGTTAACGCTTGAAACATTCCGCTCTTTTCTTTGTACCTACCGCACCCTTCCACCACCCACGGTCTCCTCAAAAAAAATTTTCAAAACCGTTCCCCTCCGTAATGAAAATGTGAATTTAGGGCCAGGACGTCCCCTCTCGTCTTCATGAAAGGTATATGTGGTTAATTTTTTTTCTGCATGCTGAATTATTCTACATATTTTACTACATTCATACTTTTTATATCACATTAAATTTAATTATTGCAATTCTATATTATAATATTATAAATAATTTGTTTTCATATTCATTTCATTCATTCATTTTTAAAGTTGAATTTTTCGAATCTACTTTGACCAAACCCCAACAAAAATAACATCTAATAATAATATCTACGGTCAATAAAACTCTCCATTTAGGTATAAAGTTTGTCCTTAATAAAATAAAATATTTTGAATTTATTCTATAAATATACAAGTTCTTCCAATAGTTCATTTAAATTAGCTAATTTCAATTTATTATAAACATTACTTATTAGGTATAGATAAAAAAACTACTCCCTGACCCTAAGTTTTACTAATCAGATCAATATTACTAAACAGAGGTGTAAATTGTAAATTTAGATAGAGAAGACTAGAAAATTTAATGAATTGATAGATTTCAAGTTTAATCCTATCATTTATGACCCCCTACTATTGCAAAGTGATAACCAAATCATTTTCATATGTCTGTCAAATTAAATAGAATGTGTTTCTCTACGATAATATTTAATAATGTACGTTGTAATATTTTAGAATTTAGTTTTCTAATCATACTTCCTTTTATATTTCTTTACTCAGACAGCTAGAAGTCCAGTTTTAGTTATTAAACATAATTGTTGTTTGTTTTTTTTTGGTATTTCAAAACATTACTTTAATTTTTAACGCGGAAAACAACTTTTAAAACGTCCAAGATCATTATATATGTAGGAGAAAAGATAAAGATAAAGTTGTAATTCTTCTAATTCATGGCGGATCTCATACTGAAACTCATTAAAGTGTTGACACATATATATATAAATTTTAGTGTCTAGCTGTTAGGATTGGAGAAAAAAATAGAAAATAAATTATTTTAAAAATCTCTCATGTGTCTAAATTGATACATTCTTTACATTTGATTTTAAACAAAACACTAATTAACTTATAAACTGCATTGGTGAGATATGAGAACAAAATATATAAAAATATATTGGGAATGAAAAAAGAAAGAAGTGAAAGGGTGCAGCTGTATGTTATGGTCGTGATATTACGAGGGATGTGGGGGGTGAGTTCGGTCGATGGTCACCAATCCCCTCTACTGCTGCCGTTGACTAAAATATTCCAGGATTTGTTCTCACAAAACAACAATGTCACTTTTATTATTAAATTTTACAAAAAAAAAAATTAAATTCTCTCTGACAACACCTTTTTTTTTTTTAATTTTTTTTCTGTAAACTGTTTTACACGCAATACAGGTTTTTCGCAGGAAATATATTTTTTTAATTATTATTTTATTGTGTTTACCGATCAAGCACTCAAACAAAATGTGCCAACGCAGCCAGTTTTTACCAATAGCTGACCATTTAGCACCATCAGCTCGAGAGCTAGAATGGTAGTCATTTTTTCTTCGTAAAATAATTTATAATTTTAAAATTTTAGGCACTAAAAAAAATTTCACTAATATTATGCCTAATTATATACAAGCTATCGTTAAAAAGACGATTGATCAATTATTCATTGAACGTCAACGCATGAGACATGAATTCCATAACACATTTCAGTATATAATTACTAATAAACTTGTTCACTCAAATCTGCATATAATTACATATCTAATTCACTTTGTCAAGCTTTGGGTAATTATTCTTCAAACTCACGTTGGAACTATAAATTATTTATCATATATATATTTCTACTACATTCATATAATATTACCTATAATGGTTGGAGAATTTATTAGTTTTTAAACAACAGCAGTTTAGAAATAAGTAAGCTCAGGGAAAAGACAGGCTGTAAGCAATCGCTAGGGAACGATAAATATGCCCTCGTGAGAAGGAGTGAGACTGAGGGGATATGATGCACTGTATTGCAACAGAATACGACATGCAGACTCATTAACAAGCCTTCATGTATCCATAATATATCAAATTTCTAATCAGGGCAGGCAGACACATAGTGCTAACCACCGAGATCATGTGTTGAAGAAGATTTAGTTTTACATTGGTCGACAGCGCCCAATAAATACAGTATCAGAGTTTCGGAAGAACTGTAGATGAAACTTCCGTTTCCATCTTGGTGCTGAAATGCTTTGAAAGGTGTTCTATAAATAATAACATAAATGCTAGTGTACTTTAATATAAAGTTTTTAAATTTTTGATATGGATAGTCTAACAGAATCTCAGGATCGTCCACCAAGGACTTGAAGTATACTAAAACTTTCATGGATCTTTTCTTTAATACCAAAATAAGTAACCAGTCAAATAAAGAGGGAGAGAGAGAGAAAGAGTTTCTACTCTCTCTCTCTCCCTCTCTTTCTCTCTTTCTCACTCTCTATCTCTCTCTCTCTTTCTCACTCTCTATCTCTCTCTCTCTCTTTCTCTCTCTCTTTCTCTCTCTCTCTCTCTTTCTCTCTCTCTCTTTCTCACTCCTCCCTCTCTGCCAAAATTGGTAGATTATTTATATTGTGAAGACGGCTCTCGGATATATATTAAATTATCATCATTTATTTGAAAATTGCTTAATTAATTAGTTAAATATTTAACTATTTATTTATATAACTACAAAACAATTGCAATGTTAATTTAAGTAATATTTAGTATAATTCGTCGTAAATTTTTCTCCATATACCAATAAGATGTCAATAATAATAATTCTACATTAAATATATTTCGAACATTTTGTGAGTTTATTCTCAAATAAATCTTTTACAAAAATCCTCTATAAATAAATTTTTGAGTTGGTAAAATGTTCAATGTCATAATTTGATAAAGAAATTTTATAAATTTTTTTTAATATACCTATTATCCTTCCTATATTCTTTTTTTCAATTACATATTTTTTTTTTTTTGCTCATGTTTTGACTCAAATATCGAGTTCTTAATGGTACTTTCTCTTTGTAATAGTGCCTCAAAAGCTCCAATCCTCTGCTGCAATCTTTTCAACATTTCCTCCGAGTTACTTATAAGAGAATGTTTTGAAACAAATTCTTTCCATCTTTTGAGTCTCTTTAAATCTAATTAATTTGTCTTTCTGCTAGTAATATTTAAAAAGTAACATTTCTTCTTTCATTATTCACAACCGTTTTAACTTTTAAAGCATTAGAAACTTATTTTTAATTATGTGTAAAAGAAATTTCATATCTCTTTTAAGCACTTTGACAATTATTTCATAATTTAGCTGTTAAAAAATTGTCCGATGACGAAGATGCTTAAAATTTTAATTAAATCCTTTTGTATTTTATTCAATCGTCTTGCTTCCAAGAGAAATATTGTACTTTTCAATAATAAAGTAAGAAATTCAGTCATGGAGGAGCTGTTTAATCCCAACAGATGCACGTTTTGTAAATTCAAATTTTATTTTTAATTGTATATTTTTGAGAGTAGTGTCATTGGTCCCCTTCTCTCCTTATGTGATAAACATTAAACGTAATTTTTACTTTTCATTGTAATCAAATTAAAAAATATTTTTATTTAACAAAATGTAATAAATAAATAAAAGTTTAAAAAAAAATTATGTCATATTGTTAAACAAAAAATTATCTTCTTAATGAAAAAGTCTCGTGTGATTTTCTTCTGATGTTACAACTAAAAACTTAAGACAATAATGAAGTTATAGCTTGTTAAACGAATTTACTCTCTATACTCTCTATATACTCTTTACTCTCTCTATACTCTTTACTCTCTATACTCTCTCTATCTCTACTTCTTCCCCAACAGTGTGCGCTGCTTTCTGTTGCTCACAGCGCTCCCGTCGGTGGCAAATGTAAGCTAAGAGCCCGTTTATATTTCACTCTCCGTTCCAAAGCTGTTTTAATGTGGACTGACGAGATCCGGTAGCCCATCCGGTGCGAGATGGTAAGGAATAATTCCCTGGCAGAATGGCTGATATGTTTCCTGGCTTTAAACACTTTTTCACTTCACTGAAATAAATATTTCTAGCGAGTATTTCCACCTGCCAAAATGTGAGATCTAACGGCCTTAGTTTAATTATGCAATACTAGAATATTGCTATTTCCCCCCCTAAATTTTAGATTAAAACGCTATCTATGAATGAAGAATTGCATATTCCATCTACGAAAAAATTTATATAAAAGATTCATTAAAATTAGACTCTAAACAGCTGACTGAAAGTAGTTACAATTCCTCTATAATTCTTCAGAAAAATAATAAATACTTCACTTGTCATTAAATCAGCTTCATATATTACTGAACTATATAAAATAAAAACTGCAAAAATAATTTAAGGAACAAATGTTTGTAAATCTTTTATGTATATCAGATTGTAATGAAACTATACATCTGTTTCAATTTGTAAAATAAAGGGGTGTTTAAAAAAAAAAAAAAGACCGTTTTAGATTTCAAACGCTGTAAAAGTTTTTATCTTATTTAAAATTTACCAATGTTTTTAATACCTTCAGAGCAATCTCAAGCTTGCTTAAGTCCATTCGACTTCTCTGAAAAAGCCTCAGTTTATTTATTTGTTTCAAAGAAGAAACAGTGTCCTACTAAATTTTCGTAATTTTAAAGTGTTACAGAAAAAAAAACAAAAAAACAACTAAAAACTACTGAAGCTACTCCTGAAATTATTAATTTCAATATGAAGGAGATGGTATTGACTAGATCATTGCGAGGCTTTGGTAGGATTTATACTGAAGACATAAAAAAAACAATATTTAGTTGAAAAACTGTTATTTTTTTAATACACCCTTTTAAAACTTATTGATTTTGATCTTTTGAATGATTTTTTTTTTTAATTTTATGTTTTACTTTAATTTTTCTCTACTACAATACAACATTTTTATATCTTTAATGTAGATTTTATCCGTAAACCTACACATATATTACCTTAATAAAAAATAAATTTTAAATGAGAAAAATATTTAATTTTTCAATTTCGTCATTAACTGCTAAAATCAAATTTGCGTCCGTATTTTTTCTGCTTGTCGCGGTATCTTAATGAAAGATTCTTTAAAACTGAGGCTAATTTAAAACATTTTTGTTCCTATTTTTTATTAATGAAAATTCTTAAAAACAATTTGTTGTCACCAGAAATTTAGACCTCCTGACTTGTTATAATTTTAAAGAAAAAAACTTTAGGAAATTTTTTTTAAATATGTGTAAATATGGAAAAAGCCAGGATGAGCTGAAAATATCAGTTTGTCCCAAAAAGGCCAGTAAAGTGTGGTTTCCACGTGCCTTTTCATTTAAAATCGTTTGAGCAGCAAAAATTCTTTGTGAACAAACAGACCATACAAATCGGTAACGAAACGGCTAATGACCGTAAATTTTTTTTTCAAATCACTTTTATTTTCTATTATTTCTAAACATTCCGCTTTTCTAAAAAAAAANACATATATATATATATTCTTTATGGAAATGTCATTTTAAGTGTTGCTACGTACGATTCTTTTCTGAACTTTTATTAAACAAAATTAAGACAGCCCATCAGTACAATTTTAGAACAACACGATATAAGCTCAGCAGCATAATATAATAACATAAGTTTTAGAGTAGCTTTAAGACAGTAAGACTCACAACAAAATATGTCAATGGTAACTATATATTATATAATATACAGATACTTTACGGGAAATTATATTCCTATATTAATATTTGTTTCGCAAAGAATTCCAATAAGCTATTTTCCCACATAAATATTTCTCTATTTGAATAAATGTATGGGAAAAAAGAACCGAAATTTTCATTGTACTTATATATANTAGATAGATAGATAGATAGATAGATAGATAGATAGATAGATAGATAGATAGATAGATAGATAGATAGATAGATAGATAGATAGATAGATAGATAGATAGATAGATAGATAGATAGATAGATAGATAGATAGATAGATAGATAGATAGATAGATAGATAGATAGATAGATAGATAGATAGATAGATAGATAGATAGATAGATAGATAGATAGATAGATAGATAGATAGATAGATAGATAGATAAAATTACTTAAATAGTTTTAACCATTTATTAAATGTTAATAATCAAATATTGAATATTTCTATAGAGAATTTGTATCGATGACTCCTTGAGAAGTTCTAAAATAACATATAACATTTCTTCCGAAGTATTAAACAAACCTTGGGCTTAAAAATGTATCAAAATCTAACGGGCCTCAAATTGGAAAACTGTTATTTATTTTTTATTTTCTGAATAATTTTAAGGATTTCTGAAGATATAATATGAATATCAGATTTCTTAAATGTAAAAAGATTTCATAAGGCAGTAATTATTTAAAATGCATACACAATATGTTAATTTTCAGTTTCTTCTTAATTGTAATTAAAAAGTCAGATTATTCCCAAATATAAACACTTAGTTGAGATTTAAAAATTATGAAAGGTCATTGTTATCACTATGAGAAACAATAGTCGACCTTAAATTGTCCTCTGAGACAGTCTTTTATTTGGCATTAATAATAAATAAGTTATCAAACAAACAAAATTTTATTTTGTTTCCTGTTATACGTTTGTCAACGGGGTCTTCGTAATAAAATTACCACACTTTATAAAATTTTAACAAACAATTCTAATGTGGATAATTTCTACCTGAAAAAGTTCTATTTTGTTGGGGGAAAAATATAAGACAGTTTGTATACTTAGTTTTAAATCCAGCAATCGTTTAATTTCGATGACTTTACACTTAATTTCAGAAATGAGTGTTTTGTTTAGTCTTCGTTGCCGACACTTTCATTCATCCAAAAAACATTATTGTGTGAGTTAATGAAACAAAATAGTGTTAATATTTTCCGAAGAAAATTTTTAAATTATTCGTATAGCCTCATTTATTCTAAAAATAAAATTAAGTTCGCCCATTAATATCAGTTTCTAATTGACCCTTATTAATAACAAAACCTTCCAGTTTCTCTCATCATATTTTACTGGAATAATTTTTATTAAAACATTGTCATTCTATCACACATTAGAGGGAATATTAGGTTTATTTTGGTATTAATTAAAAAAGGTAGGTTTTATTTACCGTTAAGAATCTACTAATACATTGAAAACTGAAGTATATGTAAATTAATTTTCAGATATTTGTAATCTTATTAAATGCTCACAAAGCATGTGAAAATACTCATCACATTCGCTTTCTGCTTCAAAGAGATTTAATTCCCATTTTCACATATTTCATGAAATGAAATAAGTTCATCAATCCTTCATTAATCTGTATCCACTATTCCGAATGTAAATTGAAAATTTAAATGGTGTCTTTCATTTCCTGTTGTGATTAAATCTGCATGGCATAATATCAGAAATTTATGTAGGCGAAATTCGTGTCAAGGATGTGCTTATTCCTGACCCACATCAAACCATGGAAAGTGTGTCTTCAGCACACCGTTTCGGAAGTCGGTTTTTTTCTCCATTTAGGACATATGGTACCCAATTAAAGCTGAGTGTGTCCAGGAATTACAAACAGAAGCACAGAAATAATAACTAATGGTGCCCTGTGAGTTTTGAATCAGGAGGCCCTTGGCTTAGGACTCCAATACCATAACCACTTACTACCTTGCTCTCTAAGAGAAGAAGTATTGTTTTTTTTTAGTGTTAGCCCCCCTTTCAACATCTTAAGGTCATGGAGAAAAGGGCTATCTACAGGTTGCCATCCCATTCTAAACATCCATGGCTCAGGACCAGTTCGTACTTATCAATAAAAGCGTGCCCAGGGCGGGATTTGAAGCGCTAGGCGCGAGACACGAGGGTATCCCATGAGTTATCCTGGAGCCCCGGAAAGATTCAAATATAACAAAATAAGTATCGGTTTCTTCCCCTTTCATAGTTGATTTTAACCATATGTAAGACCATTGATATCACGTATGAAGTATAGTTTAAAATGTATTTCATTCCCTTCTAAAGCCACCCTTGAGAGAGGGTATTTTATTTTGAACGAAAAATGGGCGCAATCATTTTACGGTTCGTGCTAACCCAGGGATTGAATGGCAATGCTCATTCAATCTCCCTAACTATTTTAGTCACTCGATTTTGAATCATGAAGAATTAGAAAGTTGAAAATAATTTTTAAGTACTTCTTACAGCTTTTGATTAATCTGCAGCGATAAGTCAGGAGTAGCCTCATATTTATATTAGAATATCAGATATAGAAGCAGAAAACTCAAATGCGATAATTGAGTTTTTTTCCGTTATCCACTGGGTGAGGAGGACGAGTTCAAAACTATAAATATCTTCATCATAAGGCATTTGCATTATAAAAATCAATAATGTAACTTAAATCAATAATAATAAAGCAATGTTGATTGCATTTAAGAATTTGATCAATATAATAATTTAAACTAAGATGATTTTAGTTGGGGTTCGGTCAAGGTAGATCCAAAAAAAACCCAAATTAAAAAAATGTATTTTTTTATAATGAAGGATTATCTGCCAACGTTTCGGCTTACATTGTAAGCCATCTTCAGTGCTATCATGAAGATGAGAGAGGACGCCCTGTCCCTATGTTCACATTTCCATGACTGGGAATTCATTCAGTCATGGAAATGTGAACATAGGGACAGGACGTCCTCTCTCATCTTCATGATAGCCCTGAAGATGGCTTACAATGTAAGCCGAAACGTTGGCAGATAATCCTTCATTATAAAAAAATACATTTTTTTAATTTGTGTTTTTTTTTTTGGATCTACCTCGACCGAACCCCAACTAAAATCATCTTAGAATAATATCTACGGTCAACAAACTCTCTTTTTGGATAATAATTTAAATGTTGAATGTTGAATGATGCTGCTAACGGTCACAATGAAATAAGCTAACATTGATTAACCATACTCAATTTTGGTATAACAAGATAACGTTATCCATGTAAATGAAAGGACAGCTTTAGTCAAACTAGAGGTTGTTGGCAAGACCCAAGTGCCTAAGCAAATACAAGAGCCTCGGGGTACCTCAGATGTAGGGTAACGGGAGGGCACTCCTGGAATGTAGGAAGACCGCAGGCTCACTGGAGGGATGTTGTGGCTGGGGATCTACATAAGGGGCGTGTTGACAGTACACCAAGGAACACACACTAGGTGCTAGAGCATACACTCCTCGCTATGAGCTTAACGTATTCCGCTAAATGAGAGCCGCTTGGATTTCCTTCGCAGATTCAGTATTTGAAATTTATAAATCTTACTTGAGAAATCAAATTACTCTTACTGCTTGTTCTAAAATGAAGCATAATATTTACTAATATAAGTAAAAATATGTCATTATATTAGAGAATAAATAGAATATATTCATTATACCTATATCGAAAGAGGTTTGAAGAACACAATCCCAAATATGAATTTCCTTTACTAACGATAAAGAATTATATAT
>KZ807171.1:515298-527004 GCA_000696205.2 Oncopeltus fasciatus | reverse complement strand
TGTGTGTGTGTGTGTGTGTGTGTGTGTGTGTGTGTGTGTGTGTGTGTGTGTGTGTGTGTGTGTGTGTGTGTGTGTGTGTGTGTGTGTGTGTGTGTGTGTGTGTGTGTGTGTGTGTGTGTGTGTGTGTGTGTGTGTGTGTGTGTGTGTGTGTGTGTGTGTGTGTGTGTGTGTGTGTGTGTGTGTGTGTGTGTGTGTGTGTGTGTGTGTGTGTGTGTGTGTGTGTGTGTGTGTGTGTGTGTGTGTGTGTGTGTGTGTGTGTGTGTGTGTGTGTGTGTGTGTGTGTGTGTGTGTGTGTGTGTGTGTGTGTGTGTGTGTGTGTGTGTGTGTGTGTGTGTGTGTGTGTGTGTGTGTGTGTGTGTGTGTGTGTGTGTGTGTGTGTGTGTGTGTGTGTGTGTGTGTGTGTGTGTGTGTGTGTGTGTGTGTGTGTGTGTGTGTGTGTGTGTGTGTGTGTGTGTGTGTGTGTGTGTGTGTGTGTGTGTGTGTGTGTGTGTGTGTGTGTGTGTGTGTGTGTGTGTGTGTGTGTGTGTGTGTGTGTGTGTGTGTGTGTGTGTGTGTGTGTGTGTGTGTGTGTGTGTGTGTGTGTGTGTGTGTGTGTGTGTGTGTGTGTGTGTGTGTGTGTGTGTGTGTGTGTGTGTGTGTGTGTGTGTGTGTGTGTGTGTGTGTGTGTGTGTGTGTGTGTGTGTGTGTGTGTGTGTGTGTGTGTGTGTGTGTGTGTGTGTGTGTGTGTGTGTGTGTGTGTGTGTGTGTGTGTGTGTGTGTGTGTGTGTGTGTGTGTGTGTGTGTGTGTGTGTGTGTGTGTGTGTGTGTGTGTGTGTGTGTGTGTGTGTGTGTGTGTGTGTGTGTGTGTGTGTGTGTGTGTGTGTGTGTGTGTGTGTGTGTGTGTGTGTGTGTGTGTGTGTGTGTGTGTGTGTGTGTGTGTGTGTGTGTGTGTGTGTGTGTGTGTGTGTGTGTGTGTGTGTGTGTGTGTGTGTGTGTGTGTGTGTGTGTGTGTGTGTGTGTGTGTGTGTGTGTGTGTGTGTGTGTGTGTGTGTGTGTGTGTGTGTGTGTGTGTGTGTGTGTGTGTGTGTGTGTGTGTGTGTGTGTGTGTGTGTGTGTGTGTGTGTGTGTGTGTGTGTGTGTGTGTGTGTGTGTGTGTGTGTGTGTGTGTGTGTGTGTGTGTGTGTGTGTGTGTGTGTGTGTGTGTGTGTGTGTGTGTGTGTGTGTGTGTGTGTGTGTGTGTGTGTGTGTGTGTGTGTGTGTGTGTGTGTGTGTGTGTGTGTGTGTGTGTGTGTGTGTGTGTGTGTGTGTGTGTGTGTGTGTGTGTGTGTGTGTGTGTGTGTGTGTGTGTGTGTGTGTGTGTGTGTGTGTGTGTGTGTGTGTGTGTGTGTGTGTGTGTGTGTGTGTGTGTGTGTGTGTGTGTGTGTGTGTGTGTGTGTGTGTGTGTGTGTGTGTGTGTGTGTGTGTGTGTGTGTGTGTGTGTGTGTGTGTGTGTGTGTGTGTGTGTGTGTGTGTGTGTGTGTGTGTGTGTGTGTGTGTGTGTGTGTGTGTGTGTGTGTGTGTGTGTGTGTGTGTGTGTGTGTGTGTGTGTGTGTGTGTGTGTGTGTGTGTGTGTGTGTGTGTGTGTGTGTGTGTGTGTGTGTGTGTGTGTGTGTGTGTGTGTGTGTGTGTGTGTGTGTGTGTGTGTGTGTGTGTGTGTGTGTGTGTGTGTGTGTGTGTGTGTGTGTGTGTGTGTGTGTGTGTGTGTGTGTGTGTGTGTGTGTGTGTGTGTGTGTGTGTGTGTGTGTGTGTGTGTGTGTGTGTGTGTGTGTGTGTGTGTGTGTGTGTGTGTGTGTGTGTGTGTGTGTGTGTGTGTGTGTGTGTGTGTGTGTGTGTGTGTGTGTGTGTGTGTGTGTGTGTGTGTGTGTGTGTGTGTGTGTGTGTGTGTGTGTGTGTGTGTGTGTGTGTGTGTGTGTGTGTGTGTGTGTGTGTGTGTGTGTGTGTGTGTGTGTGTGTGTGTGTGTGTGTGTGTGTGTGTGTGTGTGTGTGTGTGTGTGTGTGTGTGTGTGTGTGTGTGTGTGTGTGTGTGTGTGTGTGTGTGTGTGTGTGTGTGTGTGTGTGTGTGTGTGTGTGTGTGTGTGTGTGTGTGTGTGTGTGTGTGTGTGTGTGTGTGTGTGTGTGTGTGTGTGTGTGTGTGTGTGTGTGTGTGTGTGTGTGTGTGTGTGTGTGTGTGTGTGTGTGTGTGTGTGTGTGTGTGTGTGTGTGTGTGTGTGTGTGTGTGTGTGTGTGTGTGTGTGTGTGTGTGTGTGTGTGTGTGTGTGTGTGTGTGTGTGTGTGTGTGTGTGTGTGTGTGTGTGTGTGTGTGTGTGTGTGTGTGTGTGTGTGTGTGTGTGTGTGTGTGTGTGTGTGTGTGTGTGTGTGTGTGTGTGTGTGTGTGTGTGTGTGTGTGTGTGTGTGTGTGTGTGTGTGTGTGTGTGTGTGTGTGTGTGTGTGTGTGTGTGTGTGTGTGTGTGTGTGTGTGTGTGTGTGTGTGTGTGTGTGTGTGTGTGTGTGTGTGTGTGTGTGTGTGTGTGTGTGTGTGTGTGTGTGTGTGTGTGTGTGTGTGTGTGTGTGTGTGTGTGTGTGTGTGTGTGTGTGTGTGTGTGTGTGTGTGTGTGTGTGTGTGTGTGTGTGTGTGTGTGTGTGTGTGTGTGTGTGTGTGTGTGTGTGTGTGTGTGTGTGTGTGTGTGTGTGTGTGTGTGTGTGTGTGTGTGTGTGTGTGTGTGTGTGTGTGTGTGTGTGTGTGTGTGTGTGTGTGTGTGTGTGTGTGTGTGTGTGTGTGTGTGTGTGTGTGTGTGTGTGTGTGTGTGTGTGTGTGTGTGTGTGTGTGTGTGTGTGTGTGTGTGTGTGTGTGTGTGTGTGTGTGTGTGTGTGTGTGTGTGTGTGTGTGTGTGTGTGTGTGTGTGTGTGTGTGTGTGTGTGTGTGTGTGTGTGTGTGTGTGTGTGTGTGTGTGTGTGTGTGTGTGTGTGTGTGTGTGTGTGTGTGTGTGTGTGTGTGTGTGTGTGTGTGTGTGTGTGTGTGTGTGTGTGTGTGTGTGTGTGTGTGTGTGTGTGTGTGTGTGTGTGTGTGTGTGTGTGTGTGTGTGTGTGTGTGTGTGTGTGTGTGTGTGTGTGTGTGTGTGTGTGTGTGTGTGTGTGTGTGTGTGTGTGTGTGTGTGTGTGTGTGTGTGTGTGTGTGTGTGTGTGTGTGTGTGTGTGTGTGTGTGTGTGTGTGTGTGTGTGTGTGTGTGTGTGTGTGTGTGTGTGTGTGTGTGTGTGTTTTGTGTTATGATATAATATATAGCTATCAAAATATACATAATGTAAGAAATTCTAATACAAAATGAACCTTGTCTCAGCATCAATTGAGCCAAGTTGATAATTTATGTTTATGCCCTAGTCTGTCCAACTTAACTCTCTGTTTGATTTTTAAAAAATGAGATGTGTCATTATTATGTGTTTAAATGTGAAACATATATCACATAATCTCATAAGCTTAGACTAATAACTATCCGAGAAATAAGAAAGTGATCGATAAAACCCATGCTCACCAAAAATACCCCTCACTGTTTTTCGGTTAGGCCTAAAAACTGTAAAGCACTTATTTTGAAAAACATTTTTTTTTGTTTTACTACCCATTTTATTTTGTCAGACAGTAAAAAATGGGTAGTTTCTACGAAATTCGTATTATATACATTAAAAACGAAACAAATATGCTTAGTCCAGTGCCTTACAATGTAAAGATTCGATTAAAACTCCAGTTGGAATTTTTTCATGACTTTTATACGTTACTTATGGCAAAATAATAAAAAATATATAACAATTAATTTTCTTAATAACAAAACAAAATGTTATACTTTTTATTAAAGATTCAGTAACTAAGACTAAGGCAAAAACTTATTTTTCCTATAAGTATATTGTCATAGTTTAATATTATATGAATATCAATTTAAATATATTTAAGAAAAAATAAGTATGAAGTATACAAATCTCAAAAATAGGACTTTCAAAGGATATCTTAATTTGAGGAAAAGGTTGCCTTTCGTTAAGGAGAAATGGAAAGGAGAGCGTATATAAGAAGAAATACTGAAGGCAATAAAGAGTTCAACATATATACATCGATCCCCACCCCCCCGAGGCTTGAATACATTTTTTCTTGATCAGTGGCCTCGTAGCCTCTGTATCCCCCCCACTTTGTATTCCCCTCTCCTACTCACTTTGTTATTGGTCTTGCAAAACTAGTCCTGATTAGAAACGCTTTCATGTTAAATGGCGATATTTATTTACACATGTGTCATTCACAAGACGACAGCAGCACTGACATTAATAGAGCTGTCATCCTTCCCGCACAGAGAAATCCTTTCCTCCTTCTACAGCAAGTGTAATCCTTTCAAAAGATACCGGAGAATCACTTGGGATCCCAAGAGGAAATTTTTCTTTAAAAACATTATCCAACCCAGCTTTTCGAAGGCAACTTCTGAAGCAATCCTTAGCAGAACTCAACTTTCTTTGCAATAAAAGCAGGTGTTTATCTTGCCCCATTCTCCAGTGCCAACAACACTCAGCATTCGTGAAAACTGCACTGATGAGGTCTGAATCATAGGCATTTTAGAAATAAGCCTAGTTGGCTGTACACAGATTCTTCTTATGCTTCGTATCTTGTAATGTAAAACATTAAATTTGGAAATGACTTATTGACCGTAGAGTTTTTCAAGGAGAATAATGACAGGAATTCGGTCTTGGGAGCTGAAGAAATAAAAACTAATATGTAAGCAAAAAAATTTTTATTTTCACGTAGGCTTCGATGGTCGTCAGAAGTATTTACCGTTTCTTCTTCCGGGTTGGACCGTGTCAAATTGTTGTTATTTGCCGAGCTTTCGCACATTTCAGGGCTGAAAAGAGAATGAGAGTGGTAAAAGAGAGATTTTTAAAATCCAGGTGGTATATAATTACCATGTTTCATACACCAGGTGGGGTATAATCTCGGCGCGGTCTGGTCCTTGGGCAAAGCCTGCCAGGTAGCTGGTCACCTGACTACTCCAGAGACCAGCCGACAGAACACAGTATCAACCAATGGGAAGGCAGGCTTCGCCCAAGGACCGGACCGCGTCGGGATTATACACCACCTGGTGTATAAAACATGGTAATTATATACCACCTAGATTTTAAAAATCTCTCTTTTACAACTCTCATTCTCTATTATTAGCCCTGAAGAAGCCATCACATGATGTGCGAAAGCTCGGCAAATAACACTAATTTGACACGGTCCAACCCGGAATAAGAAACGGTAAATTAAAAAGTTTTTATTTTAGCCAACGTTTTAGCCGAAATATCCGGCCTTCTTCAGAGCTAATATGGAAGAAAAACAAGCAAAAATAATATAGAAACATATCTTTATGTCATAATCTAACACATAAATAAATAAATTACTGTGCTTAATTGGCACATGATTACAGCCTAATGAAGGCCTGAAATTTAGGGCAAAAGGATGGCTAATATAAAAACATTTTTGGTTACAAATTAGTTTTTAATTCTTCAACTACCGATACCAAATTCCTGTCAATCCTCTCCTCGTACAACATTAATATTCTTAGAGACTGGATAACTATATTTTCCTTCAGTTTGATTTTGATCAATTGTATATTTTTTTCCAGAGGAAAATTTAAAACTACTATTTTCAAAAGAATCAATGCAGCTAAGAACTTTAAAGAATGTATGGCAGAGTAATTATTCTTATTTATGTTGCGTTGGTGCATGATAAATTATTTTTTCGCTTTTATATCCAGAATAAGAGTACCGTGGAGACTCCTCGCTCAATGCGATACCTCGAGAGCGTTTGTTCACCTCATCGTACACTCTTTGACAAATGACAGATGACAAAGAAGAGATGAAAAAAACACATCAAAAACCTTCATACACGTGTTGAAGAAAAGCACCCTGACAAAGGAGGCGGGAAGGGGTAGGAGTGAGGCGGGAAGGGGTAGGAGTGAGGCGGGAAGGGGTAGGAAGGAGGCGGGAAGGGGTAGGAATGGGGTAGAAATGAAGATGTAGGGTCACTAAGAAGAGCAGCTGGGCCTTCACAGGAGTCTTGGCGGCCATCCATCAGCTGCTTTGTGCCTGCACCTCAAGATGGCTGAACCCTACAGCCCTTGGTCACCTAATGCTACCCTCACATTATATTTCATTAAATGTTTTTCCCCTAAATATGTCTTACACTTTTATTTATTTTTTTCAAGTTCATGGCTGCCTAGGTGAATTTGGATCATAAGAAACATTAGGTGAATGTAGGAAACATATGAGATAGTCATAATATATGCTGGATAGAGCATATTATGAAAATTCAATATAAGATGAAAAGGTATTGAATCACATGGCCGGAATGGTTGGTGAGGCTGAGTGTTGAATGGCTCGGACAAAAGTATCTTGTTAAAGATGGACATGGGTCTCATGACAGCTCGGATTAAACCATCTCAGAACTTATTCAGAAATCCAAAAATGAAAAGTGTTTGATTATTAATAAAATATGGCGTGTTCAGGTACTTCCTTAAGCAAAGACAAAGAAGAGATAAAAAAACATCAAAATCCTTCATAGACGTGTTGAAGAAAAGCACCCTGACAATGGAGGCGGGAAGACATTATATTTCATTAAGGGTCGTTCTATTTCATGAAAACTATGTATCTAGAATTTGATGTGTTAGAGGCAGCGATTCCTATGTGTACTATATAATGCAATGCTTAGTACCAATATAAGAATAACGAGAAATTCAATGGATATTTTACGCTAGGGGAACATTTAAAAAATATATATAAATTGCACCATTAGTAGATGTTATTGTATTCGGGTTCGGTCCAAGTTGATAAAAAAAAAAAGTAAAATTTATAAAAGTGTATTTTTTTAAATTATCTGTCCATGTTTCGGCTTACATTAAAAGCCATCTTCAGGGCTACATGAAGGCGAGAGGGGACGTCGTATCACCAGGATACCATATTCATCTCTATTTGAACTTATAAATAACACCTATTATGTTCTATAAACTTCTTTGTAATTCCTCACCTAATTCCTTTTAAAAAAATGAAACTTTTCAAGAGTTTTCAAAAAAAGCATAATAAAACTAAATTTAATGTGGTTTAAAATAAAAGGAAAGGATTGCCCAACACTAAAAATTGTATTCTTAAATGATTTTTTTTTTACATGCATGTGTCTAAAAATTTTTAAACACAATACAAAATCAATAAATAGAATAAAAATTATAAAAAATAGATATTTTACTTGTTATTAATTTATTCTAACCTCTAGAAATAATGAAGATATGGACAATTTTTCAATTCTTTCCTCATTTATGACCAATTCAGACATAAAAGAACTCATCCAAAGGCACACAAAAATCAGATTATAAAATCGCATTTGATTTCTTAAATTTTTTTCTTCATTAATAGAAAAGTAGAATTTGTCCACATACTCTTAAAAATGTTACAGTACATAAATTTTATACAAAATTTATTTTCCTCTTATGTATTTGTTAATTTATGTATAATGTAAAGTCCGTAATGAACTCAACGAACAGTTTTAAAAATTATTATCGAATATCGAATTTTGTTTACATTTCAAAATTTATTGATCACTCAAATCTATAAATCACATTGTTAAGTATTTTACTAACTATGCATTTTTAATACAAATTTTATCCGATAATAAAAAATTTTGTTCAATATAATTGTAACTTAATTGCAATAAATTTGAATAATATTTATATAATGCGAATATATTAATAATTATTCAATAATAATTAATTCAAACCCCTCTTAAGAATTTCAGAACTAACAATTAGAATAAAACAAAAATCCAGAGGACGTTCTTCAGCAGTTAAAAAAAAATTACCATATCTTTTTAATGTTTGTATCCCATAATTTCTGTAATGAATTTTTTTTTTTGCTAAAATTAATTAATGAAGTGAACTACATCAAATTTTGTAAAATTTAAGAGTCCGCCTCGCATGGAACTGTAAACTCATCGATTTTCCAGAATCCTAGTAAGTCTATGAATTTATTAAATGGGGCGCCAGGCTAGCTCAGGGGATCCGTACGGGTCTCGCAATCCTGACGCCGCGGGTTCAAATCCCGCCCAGGTCAATCTTTTATTTATAAATAGAAGCTTGTCCTGAGCCATGGGTGTTTAAAATGGGGTGGCAACCTGTAGATAGCCCCTCCCTCCAATGACCCTAAGTGGTTGCAAGGGAGGCTAACACAGAAAAAAAAAAAAAAAAAATTTATTAAATCCTGTTATCCCCCATTTCTGTTGGTCCCATTCTGTATATGAAGTATTTATAATACTACGAGGTATAATACTACCTTCTAATTTGAAGAAATATAAATAGCTACTTATATAGTAGTATATTAGTAACTATTTATATGAAGTGTCATTTTTTTATTACAGTTTTTTATCAAATTCCAGTACTAAATTGCGAAAGTTTACAATTAAATTTCCTTCACTAGATATTAAAAATAAAAAATAGTCCTAAGATGATTTTAGTGACAGATGACAAAGAAGAGATGAAAAAAACACATCAAAAACCTTCATACACGTGTTGAAGAAAAGCACCCTGACAAAGGAGGCGGGAAGGGGTAGGAGTGAGGCGGGAAGGGGTAGGAGTGAGGCGGGAAGGGGTAGGAAGGAGGCGGGAAGGGGTAGGAATGGGGTAGAAATGAAGATGTAGGGTCACTAAGAAGAGCAGCTGGGCCTTCACAGGAGTCTTGGCGGCCATCCATCAGCTGCTTTGTGCCTGCACCTCAAGATGGCTGAACCCTACAGCCCTTGGTCACCTAATGCTACCCTCACATTATATTTCATTAAATGTTTTTCCCCTAAATATGTCTTACACTTTTATTTATTTTTTTCAAGTTCATGGCTGCCTAGGTGAATTTGGATCATAAGAAACATTAGGTGAATGTAGGAAACATATGAGATAGTCATAATATATGCTGGATAGAGCATATTATGAAAATTCAATATAAGATGAAAAGGTATTGAATCACATGGCCGGAATGGTTGGTGAGGCTGAGTGTTGAATGGCTCGGACAAAAGTATCTTGTTAAAGATGGACATGGGTCTCATGACAGCTCGGATTAAACCATCTCAGAACTTATTCAGAAATCCAAAAATGAAAAGTGTTTGATTATTAATAAAATATGGCGTGTTCAGGTACTTCCTTAAGCAAAGACAAAGAAGAGATAAAAAAACATCAAAATCCTTCATAGACGTGTTGAAGAAAAGCACCCTGACAATGGAGGCGGGAAGACATTATATTTCATTAAGGGTCGTTCTATTTCATGAAAACTATGTATCTAGAATTTGATGTGTTAGAGGCAGCGATTCCTATGTGTACTATATAATGCAATGCTTAGTACCAATATAAGAATAACGAGAAATTCAATGGATATTTTACGCTAGGGGAACATTTAAAAAATATATATAAATTGCACCATTAGTAGATGTTATTGTNTTTAAAATATTTATTTTTAATTAATTAAAGCATTAGATAGATATAATTTGGGGCCACTCTCTTTTGATTCAAATGTCTTTAACATTACAACATTCAATTACATTCGTTTCCAGATTTTAATTTTTGTAAAATCATTTCGTACATATAATAATATTTAATAAGCATTGTTTTTAAAAGTAAATCCATTAAATCAAAATGTTAAATAAAGAAATTGAGGAAAAATAAGAGCAAAAATGTGTAAAAATTATAGTTTTAGCTTTTTTCAGGTCAGGTCATTTTTATTTTTATAAATGCGAATAAATTTGTATAATTAAAACTAAATATTTACCATTTATATAATATGTTACATTTGCCTTATAGAGTTCTAAGCAATGAAGTAATATTAGTACATTGTGATTTAACAGCTGAAGGCTCTGCTTTAGACTTCTAGAATAACAACGGTCGAGAGTTCAAGCTAGAAGGACAAGACATTCTTAATTCGCCACATGTCTCACCAAATCACTGAAAATAATAGTTGGCAATTTTAATGCTCCCATTAAGTTACCTTCCCATTGCTTGAGAATACATATTATAAATAAATCGGATTTAAGGTATAAATAAAGTTTATTTATAATATGTGTCAAATGAGATAGAACATACATACAGGTTCTCCTATTTCGGAAGGAATCAATGATACCAAGCTGAAATATTGTGTTGCAAAGCTAGAAAGACTTTGGTGAATGGAGAAAATTATGCTCGAAAATGCGCAATCAACTCAAACTATTAAGTTGATTGCGCATTTTGATATTAATCAACCCTTTGTAAAAATTTTTGACCATCGAGATGCACTTTTAAAAAAAGCACTGAAGAAGTCAGACAGGTTTTCTTACACAGACAGGAGATGGACATTCTGGCTGAATATGTAATTACCCCCTCCATCACATCCCAAAACCTTGCCTATTATTTGAATACCTACCAAAACCTAATAATTGAAAGCGAATATTTGAGATTGTTAAAAAAAATAAACCATATAATACAGGGGTAAAATAACAATCTTTCTTCAATATTATATAGAAATAAATGAATTTCTATCAAGTGTTTATGGCATTTGAAAGTGGCAGTACGGAAAAGAGACATTAGGAATGATCCCACGCAGAGATTATTTTCAAGTAACTAAACGAAAACTAGGAGATTCCTTGTATGAAAGGCACTAGTAGTTAATAAAATCATGTTTTATCTACCTATATGCATGGAAGAGTTCTAAAAAGTTAGAAAAAACTATACAAAAGAGCAGAAACCAGGGTCTCTTGCAGAGGTCAGCCTACGTGCCCGGAAAGCAGGAGTCCCGGATTCGAGTCCCGTGTGAGGTACTAGCTTTTTTTTCCTGGCTCTCTTGCATGTCTTGGATAAAATTTAACGCGGGATTAAGTACCACCACTAAAACCATTATTTAAAGGTAGAAAAAACTGTTTGTAAATCGTACAAACTGTTTGTAATATGGAATTTACAAGATAACTTTCAGAATGTCTACTAAAAAATGTAAATATAACTGAAAAAAAAAATAGACGGGGAGGAAGTTACGTTTTCATTTTGGCAATAAATTAGTATCTTCCAGTTAAATCGGGAGAGGTGGGCTAGGATTAGTCGGAAGGTAGCAGCGGACTAAGCTCTGGGTTATGACTCTGCCAACGAGATATATTCCCTTCACTTTATATCTCCATGAAAACTCCCGGTATTCCTGTGTGTATATAAAGTATATCGTCAGGTGTTTGCAGCGCGGCATACCCTTACTCTTCTTTAGCGAGTGTGTAAACGAACTCTCATACCTCTAAGTAAGGATCAACTGATTTTTTTCATTTCTCCAATACTGTGTTTCTAATATAACACCCCCTTTGCTGTAAAATTTAACTGTTTTACAAAATTAGAACCATAATTTATTTAGGCAACTGCTCCCCTTACACCGACGAGCTCCTTAACATTCTTACCTATCTTTCATAATATGTGTTTCTTTTTGAATATTGTAATTCAATATAGATGTTATAAAATTCCATTTTAAGCACATTTATAAGATGATTTATAATTTTATCTATAAAAAAATAAATTATTGATTTATATATTTTACACATGTTTATTTGTATAAATTTTACTTTATGGTTACCAACAAAACTAAAATAATCAATTTGATTTCACAATTTTTAAATTACGGACACAAAAATGCTTTTCCACATACAAATATATATATATATACTTTCTC
>KZ807171.1:440235-457835 GCA_000696205.2 Oncopeltus fasciatus | reverse complement strand
TATATATATATATATTACATACTTGAATTTAAACATTGTTGTCTGTTGGTACGCTGACCACTGCAACCCACTGACCTATGGCAAAAATGTATTGAAACCAAGAAAGATTTAAATTACATATTATAATCAATATATAATGTTGAGTTCCAGGAAGACTTCTGCTCTACCTCTTTTAAGTCAAATAATGTGATCTCCTTAATCCCAGAGATCTACCTTCCAACCCACAAACATTTTTTTTACAGGGGGAAGCCCAAAGGTTGTGGCAAAAATCCGTACTGCTCTCAAATACGGACTGGTTGGTAAAATTCCAGTTGATTTGTGTTGATCCAATCATATATTTGAAACAAGTTGATGAATCATGTGATGGACACAAAATCTGGGGTTCCTGTATGGTGTAAGTAGTGTTTCATTTACTTTGCGAGGATTTTAATTAGTGATGCTACTAACCCTTGCAATCTTTCGGAATCCCGAGACCCTTAGGCCCACAAAATAGGTTACTTCTTTGTATAGATGATTCCAAATCTTCAGGAATTGAAAAATGGCAGTGATTTTTCTAACATCTCTAGAGGTTTGGCCTATTATTATTATTATGGCTGGAACATAAACCAATGAGATTAGAGTAAGCACTGTTGCTACTTTGCAAACAAGTTTTTGAATGGTGTTCCTCCCCTCCTAAGTTTTTCAAAATTAATTTTAACCTGTGTCAGCTCCCTAGATCTCAACATAGACATACACACACAATAATATATATATATATATATATATATATATATATATAAAGAAAACTAAAGAGAATATTGTTTTAAGCTCTACATGATTTTTTATTAAAGGAAACAACTTCTTTTATAAACTAACAATTTAAAATTCGAATAATGTAAACAACATCAATTATTCTATTTTATTATGGGAAAAATGCTAATTTAAAAAAAAAACAGAAAAAAACTTAAATTTCTTGCGAAAATTCTCGATCTTAATAATGCTGCCTTTCGGTTAAATTTTGCCATAAATAATATTAAGATCATTATCAACAACTCGTTTTTACCGAATAATAAACTGTTAACGCAAGACCCAGTCTTAAGCATAAAAATAAGTTTACCACAAAAAAAAATATAATAAATTATCTTTGTGTTTTAGAGGCTTTAAATATTTCATGCTGCAAATAATGAATTCATACTAATTTAGAGAAGATTTGCAAAAACTCATTTAATATTCTCTTGTACTCTTATTAATTTTAAATACTTTAAAATAAAGAGAATTCTCTCTCTAAGAAATCGAAGACTAAGCGGGCTCTTACTTGGTCGCTACAAGTTTCCCTGTAGCCTTATCGACATTCTTCCACTCCTATAGTCGACGTCCATCCCATTAAGGGTTTATTAATAAATTAACTTTAGTCATTTTTTTTTCAGTGAAAATCAGATTGTTTTATTAATTCAATTTCTGATGTATATTTTATATTTACTTTATTTTTTAACTAAGGTAAACTGCTAAGAGTTATTCCGTAATTTTATAGAAATCGGAAGAAATATTGAGGTTCCCGCGATAGATTATTGAAAAGGTATTCGGTATCTCCTCCGATCGTGCCTTCTAGACACCTAATATGATGGCCAATGTGTGTATGTAAGTATGGCAACACTCAACATGCCAAATTTTTCAGTTTTACTTAACTAAATTTTGTATATTGCGTTTATAAAGTTCATTATTGATATAAATCGGACCATCAAGAACGGGGAATGTAATTCAATGGCTAAGGGATGTGAAAAACGTTTCTTCGATGAAGAGTATAATATTTAGTTTACGGTAATGAAACACAATAGTGGTCTGTTTATTAATGAAATACATATTGTAGGAGTCATACATCACAATTTATTAAATGAAAATGGATACTAATCTGAACTGTTAATTTTAAACTCCATTGAAATAGGTTAACAGAAAACTTGTCTAAGACCTTCTAGATATTAAAGCCAACTTCCGGTCTAAGAAAAGATAAATGTTATTCGTTAAGTAACCTTTAGTTCACAAAAGTTCCATCTATAGGAAATGGCCTCTTGAAGTTTTTATTGATATTTCAAGAAGTACTTTTAATGATGATATTTTTAATGTTCACTCATTGTGCCACATAGCCGTCCATAAGAAAGACGAGAAGAACCAAGAAGAAAAACAGACAGAATTCAGAGGTACCTCCACACTGAAGTGGACATCCCACCAACCTGACAGAAGCTCACAATATTTAGTCATGTAGCCTTCACTCAACTTTAGAACTCTGCTGACTGACAGAGAAGACTTGTTAAGAACTAAGTCCGCCCACTTTAGCGGACTAAGTTAGCCACGACTCGGCCTCTTCAGGATAAGCAAATGCCACCGCTAGCCACTAGATGCGTAGATAGCGGATTTCCTTCAATCAGCCTACCATTCCCCTACCCGCAGCGTGAGGGAGGAAGGCACTACGGATGGTAGCTTTCCTCTACCACATATAATAAATAGCTTAAACGCCCTATTCCAGGCTCTCTTCGGTCTCTGCCAACAATTTACAGACATGGTTCAGGCCATCCACTACACTAATGGATCTCACTCTCGAAGTAGTTGCCAATCATGACAAATTGATTGACACTATGTTATTCAGCAAAACTCTTCTGACTGTCACTTCAAAATTGGAGGGCACATATTGATAGCGCTACTATACCAGTAGGATCTACACAAATATCCAACCTCATCCGCTACATGTATTCACAGCAATGTCAGTCACAGTAATCAATCGCACAGTCATACTTGCAGCCATTTATTGTTCCAAAAGGAACTCTCATACCTCCAGATTGACAAATCTCTTTAAGAGTCTTAGAAGGGTGTTTCCTCGCTGGAGACGACTGAAATGCATTAATCCAGCGGAACGCTAGACTCTGTAACTTCCGTGAGACGTGTCATCTTTCCTTAATGTATTTTACTTCTAAAAATTTACTCTTAGGCCCAAGTCCACAAAATAACAATCAGACTCACTCAACTGGTTCTTAGAGGTGTCCATATTCGTCCACTATATTAGTGTTCACGCCGTCTCATCTACCTTCACTACTTGCACTAGATCGCTCTGATCTACTCCTTAGCTACACCTTAGCCTTAGCTACTTTAGCTACACCTAAGCTATTCTTAGCTAAACCTTAGCTACCTTAGCTATCCTTACCTATCCTTAGCTACACCTTAGCTACACCTAATCCTTAGCTACTCCTTACCTTATCCTTAGCTTAGCTTAGATTGCTGAGGAGGAGGATTGCTAAGGTTGCTAAGGAGGAGGAGGATTGCTAAGGAGGATGCTAAGGGATTACTAAGGATAGTTAAGGTTTACTAAGGTTGCTAAAGTATTAAGGAGGATTGCTAAGATTGCTAAGGTTATGCACTATCTTCGATCGGGTCTGAACTTCTGCTCTTCATCTGAGGTTAGAGTACCTCTGAATTCAATTTATGTATCTTCACATCCCATATACCTCAGATTCATTTACATACCGACATTTATTTGGAGCCGAATATTTCGAAAACCAAATTATGATATGTGTAAGCTGTGGAAGAAATACACTAATGTACAAAAATCGCAATAAAATTATTGAATGAGTAGAATGGGAGACACCAACTCACCTGCACTTCTCAACAACGCACAATTTCTGCCCACAGAAGAGAGATAGGCGGGTTCTACACTTGACAGATAGCTGACATGTTGCCCACAGCAAACGAATCACATTGAAAAATAGACTTAAATTATTGTCTCATTTAAACAACTAAAATTATACAACTCAAATGGTCATACGGTGCAAAAATATTGTAAACAGAAAAAGCATTGGCATAGGCACAATACAAAAATTCCAGACCAAGCTTTTAAAACATATAACTATTCCACTTACGTGACACTTTACTTTCAGCCTCATTTCTATACCGAAGCCAATAGATAAGTTTTAAAAAAAAATTAACGGCAAGTAAATATTTTGCTTACTTTATAACAAAATTAAATATTTTGCTCTTGAACATATTAATAAAAATTTATAATTTCAAGTAAACCCCTGGATTTTCTAACACTTATCTTTTTTCTATTTCAAATATATTTTTAATATTTCGTTTCAGAAGAGTCTTCATAGTTATGACTAGGAATATATTGTAATCATTAATTTTATATGAACATTTCATTGAAACAATTTTCAAATTCAATAATAAATGTATTTATTATTCTTTTTCGTTAGCAGTTTCATTTAAATATCGCCACTAATTTCAGATATTTCATTTATAAACATGGAATTAATGTGAAGCCATCTCTGAACTTAAAATGCTTTTCCTTCGCTTTTAAAGTTTATATATTACAAATATATAATGTTATTATTTTTTATAATAATTATATATATTATACAACGAATTTTATTTTACATTTAAAAAATAACTTTGATATGATTGACCACTATAAATTAAATTAAACAACGAAAATGGATGTAAATTTATTATAAAACAGAGAAATTCCTCCATGTTTATGTCTACAGTTAAACCATGTTGTAATTAGAACCACTTTGATCTCATAAATATTGGCTTGTAGCTTTGTCTTAAATTAATAAATTCCACAATCGTAATCGTAGAATTGCGAACAATTCATCCTGTTGGATATCGGATTTATGCGTTCTTATTCGAAAACGAATCTACGAAGTGTATGTGGGTTAGGAGAGAGATCAGTTGAAATAGCTACATATCTGTAAGAGTTTGGAAAAAAGATTTTAGGTAAGGCTTCATAAACTAAACAAATATCACATGTTGCATTAAAGAAGGACATAGATAGAAATAAATGTCTAATTTGTTCAGGCAAGCTGAAAATAATTATGAAGGGAAAGAGTGTTGAAGAGGCGCCAACCTCTCAATATTACTACATATTAACTATTCTTATTGTGTGCGTTTTTCAAATTTCAGTAGAATATAAATTTTTTTAAATTTAATTTTACTCCTACAATGTTTAATATATTATTCAATCAACTAATAATAACAAACATATCGACGTTTAATGGGTCATTTTCAATAATCACCGAATTTAAACTAAAATATAATTTAACAAAGAGAAAATAGTACTATAGTAAAGAGAAACTTATTAAATACATTTATTTCACTGTGCATATGAGCCCTCCATAATGTCCACAATTTAGAATATTCATTTTCTTAAGACTAATCATTTCACATAAAATTATTAATTTTCACATAGTCATGACTTCTCTGTGTCAGTCAGAATCTTCACTATCCACAGTTTTTCGTGTAATTCATGTTCATATAATTACACATAATGTAAACTACAGTCATATAATCATAAGTAGTGTAAACTACAGCATACAAAATAATGGACACTATAATTCACAAAATCACAAATGATTTAAAAAATTATTTACATAAACGTATGTAATGGAAATTACTGTTCGAATTATCACCGATAAAAAAAAAAATGCAGTAAAATATATCTAAAAAAATTGCATCGTTATTTCTAAACTCACTCACTTCTTTCAAAGAAAATAAAAAATTAAAGCTAAACATTTAAATCATTTGAAAGAATGAAGTTAAACGTATGTTTTTAATGTATCAGATGATATTTTTTTAATGTATCGGATTATTTATGACAAATGCATCTTTGATTGGTTCACATATATAAAATGTGTTTTTTTAAGACAGACCCTACCTCTACTATAACACAATTTAACTCAATTTCAGATATACTTTAAGCATATATTAATATTTACAATAAGAGATAAAAAGAAGGGAGATATAACTTTTTTGAAGAAATAATGTTTTAACATTATATCACTTAGGCTTTGACTGTAGAATTTAAATTATACCTTCTCGATCTGAATGATTGAAGGTTCAATTTATTTGATCAATTGAATATTTGTTCTTTGTTTGTGAGCTTGAGTCTATTACTCTGAATAATATTTCACCAAGTTTTAGCAACTCTTGATTTCATGAAATCAGTTTAGCATGTGTTTAAGCATTTAAGATTTTTTAAATAGATTATTATATTTGTTCACGTAGGCTTCGACGGTCGTCAGAAGTATTTACCGTTTCTTCTTCCGGGTTGGACCGTGTCAAATTGGTGTTATTTGCCGAGCTTTCGTACATCATGTGATGGCTTCTTCAGGGCTGACAAGAGAATGAGAGTTGTAAAAGAGAGATTTTTAAAGAAGACGGATACAGACTGAGCAAAAACTGGAAACCAGCACTAATTGACAAGAGGATCCAACCAATCAGTGACCAGCCACCTGACTACTCCAAAGACCAGCCGCCAGAACACAGTATCAACCAATGGGAAGGCAGGCTTCGCCCAAGAACCGGACTGCGCCGGGATTATATACCACCTGAATTTAAAAATCTCTCTTTTACAACTCTCATTCTCTTTTCAGCCCTGAAGAAGCCATCACATGATGTGCGAAAGCTCGGCAAATAACACCAATTTGACACGGTCCAACCCGGAAGAAGAAACGGTAAATACAATTGAATATTGATTCCTCAGAGGGAAGAATTGGAATTTTTAAATTAAATACACATAATGCAGTCACCAAGTACACGTTCTTCCAAACTGATTAGTTGTACATTTACACATTTATTATGGAATGATAAGAGACTTTGTTTTCCAGGGGTGTTCCTGTCTGCGCTGATCTTCCTCTCCATAGCGGGCAACATCCTGGTATGCGTCGCCATCTACACCGACCGGGGCCTCCGGAAGATCGGAAACCTCTTCCTAGCGAGCCTGGCCATCGCGGATCTCTTCGTGGCCGCACTCGTCATGACCTTCGCCGTCGTCAACGACCTCCTCGGCTACTGGCCCTTCGGACCCCAGTTCTGCGACACCTGGATCGCCTTCGACGTGATGTGCTCCACCGCATCTATCCTCAACTTGTGCGCCATTTCCCTCGACAGATACATACACATCAAAGACCCGCTCAGGTACATTTGATTAATCAACAGATCCTTGCCTTATCCAAAAGATATTGAATAGAAAAGTAAGAAAGTTATATAAAATTTTCTGTACCCAGTTATATATTAAGCTGAGGTTCATCAATATGGTCAACTATAATAGACCTACAATTACTTTTATCTCTTAAAAATGAGGAAAATAAAAAGAAAATTAATTTGAATCGTACAGGGAGCTAGAAAAGAAACTCTCTACCTCAGCCGGGGATCGAACCCGGGTCCCCCACTATACGGGCTGGTGCGTTTAACCATCTACGCCACCGGGGGAGCTGAGAATAATTTCTAGTTCCCACACTTTAGTCCGAGTCTAACCACCAAGTATGACGAATATATCGTCTTTTACTCAGAGGAGCTAAAATTACTAGCTACTTATTAGACTCTCGTTTTGGCAAAGAGCCACTACCTGACATTCAAATCATGATGTACATCATGATTTGAATGAAAAGAAAATTTTTCTTTTATGTCTTGTTTGGATTCAGCTCCTGCAGAATAGTAAATTTCAAATTATTGACCTATCTCTACTTTAATAATAAAATAATTATAATGTTTCATAATTATACAAACAAAATTAGCGTTTTCTTTATTTCTCCTAAAAGTAGTTCTATATCGAACCATTTTAGAAACTTTTGATACTTGATTGTTTTTTTGTTTTTTTGGTATGAATTAAAAATTAAAACATTAATTTTTTAAGTATACCTCATTAAAACAGTCAAAGTGAGTGATGTCGGTAATAACATCAATCACTTTGACTAATAGTCAAAGATTAGACATTTTAAATTTTGTTATTTAGCACATAAAAAATGATCTCATAATAAATTTTGTTACTTATAATATTAAATTGCTTTAATGATATTAATAATTACAATCATTTAATTATTGAAATCTAAGACGTGTAAAATGGGTAAGTTAGTTATTTTATCACACACATATTCCTATTTCATTGTTGGCAATTTTATTGTATAAAATACTAAATTTATTTGTTAATAAAGGTATTTTTTTTAATCTAATCGTTTTTATGCCACATCGTCAAACGTTACCTGCCTTAGGAATTAGTTATTAATTAGTTATTATAAAACAGAGAAATTCCTCCATGTTTATGTCTACAGTTAAACCATGTTGTAATTAGAACCACTTTGATCTCATAAATATTGGCTTGTAGCTTTGTCTTAAATTAATAAATTCCACAATCGTAATCGTAGAATTGCGAACAATTCATCCTGTTGGATATCGGATTTATGCGTTCTTATTCGAAAACGAATCTACGAAGTGTATGTGGGTTAGGAGAGAGATCAGTTGAAATAGCTACATATCTGTAAGAGTTTGGAAAAAAGATTTTAGGTAAGGCTTCATAAACTAAACAAATATCACATGTTGCATTAAAGAAGGACATAGATAGAAATAAATGTCTAATTTGTTCAGGCAAGCTGAAAATAATTATGAAGGGAAAGAGTGTTGAAGAGGCGCCAACCTCTCAATATTACTACATATTAACTATTCTTATTGTGTGCGTTTTTCAAATTTCAGTAGAATATAAATTTTTTTAAATTTAATTTTACTCCTACAATGTTTAATATATTATTCAATCAACTAATAATAACAAACATATCGACGTTTAATGGGTCATTTTCAATAATCACCGAATTTAAACTAAAATATAATTTAACAAAGAGAAAATAGTACTATAGTAAAGAGAAACTTATTAAATACATTTATTTCACTGTGCATATGAGCCCTCCATAATGTCCACAATTTAGAATATTCATTTTCTTAAGACTAATCATTTCACATAAAATTATTAATTTTCACATAGTCATGACTTCTCTGTGTCAGTCAGAATCTTCACTATCCACAGTTTTTCGTGTAATTCATGTTCATATAATTACACATAATGTAAACTACAGTCATATAATCATAAGTAGTGTAAACTACAGCATACAAAATAATGGACACTATAATTCACAAAATCACAAATGATTTAAAAAATTATTTACATAAACGTATGTAATGGAAATTACTGTTCGAATTATCACCGATAAAAAAAAAAATGCAGTAAAATATATCTAAAAAAATTGCATCGTTATTTCTAAACTCACTCACTTCTTTCAAAGAAAATAAAAAATTAAAGCTAAACATTTAAATCATTTGAAAGAATGAAGTTAAACGTATGTTTTTAATGTATCAGATGATATTTTTTTAATGTATCGGATTATTTATGACAAATGCATCTTTGATTGGTTCACATATATAAAATGTGTTTTTTTAAGACAGACCCTACCTCTACTATAACACAATTTAACTCAATTTCAGATATACTTTAAGCATATATTAATATTTACAATAAGAGATAAAAAGAAGGGAGATATAACTTTTTTGAAGAAATAATGTTTTAACATTATATCACTTAGGCTTTGACTGTAGAATTTAAATTATACCTTCTCGATCTGAATGATTGAAGGTTCAATTTATTTGATCAATTGAATATTTGTTCTTTGTTTGTGAGCTTGAGTCTATTACTCTGAATAATATTTCACCAAGTTTTAGCAACTCTTGATTTCATGAAATCAGTTTAGCATGTGTTTAAGCATTTAAGATTTTTTAAATAGATTATTATATTTGTTCACGTAGGCTTCGACGGTCGTCAGAAGTATTTACCGTTTCTTCTTCCGGGTTGGACCGTGTCAAATTGGTGTTATTTGCCGAGCTTTCNTTTATATATCTATTTATTAATAATATAAATTAGACTCTAGCTTATATTAGTCTTTAGAATTGAAATTATCTTTAACTGCGCTTCAACCTAAGAGAAACTAGAACTATAAAATCAGGTCCCATTCTATTCATGCAGGTTTATGCTTTAGTCTATCAGAAACCCCTGATACCGTATAATGAGTAGCTGTTTAAGTATTTCCTATTTCAGCAGACCCATTTAGATCTATTTGCATATTTTGTCTGATTAAGACATCACATAAAACTAGTGATCGATTCTCACTAAAATTTGTATTCACTAACTTTGTTTTTTCAATATTAGGAAATTATTGATTCAGTTTTCGAAAACATGTTTTCGAGACATTTTAATTGTGTGTATGAGTGTCTTCTCGATATTAAACCAAGAGTCTAAAATAGTTTCTTAATTTTCTAATTAAGGCATCTCATCATTTTTTATAATTACAAAAGTATTTGTTGGTTATTATTATTATTATTTTTTATTAAGTGTAAATTGACTGCTAGTGGTCATTGGCGCTTATTATTATTTTCTTATTACAAGTTAAGGTCGACCCCTCTAGTCCATTTAGATAAAGACTCATATAGGACAATCGTACCAGAAAAATTTGAGGCTCCTTATAAAGCTCGAAAGGTCTCTTGGATCAGCTCTCACAACGTGAAGCCTTGTTATGTTGAGTACAACTCTGCTGTAGAACAGATCTTTGGAGTCACATCAAAATGTGCTTCGCGGTATCTTCTTTATCTTATTTGAGGTTTTTGCGGCAACAAACTGTTCCTATCCGATCTTCCCTTCTGGAAAAGCACTCCATGACACCCTTCAATGCCACCCTATAAGATCGGTGGCTAAAGCTCTGTTGTCCTCATGGTGATCCCCACCTTGCTCCTCGAGTTGCCCATCCTTGTTTCTTGAGATCCCTTGCTTTTAGGGGTGCTGCCCTCCGACCTTTCTTTTAGCAGACTCCAAGCTCTTGTTCTGACAGCGGTTTTCAGAGGCATGAGTTCTAGGTACTTAAATGTCGCTTCCTCCTTCTTAAGCTCTTGTGCCATCCTTAACGGGGGATATTCAGACCTCTCACCTTCATTAAAACTATTAACTTTGGAACATGAAAAGAATAGATTATATTTAATAGATTTTATTTCCAAACAAGTAATTATTTTCCAAATAAATATATAAATATTTATTTTGAGAATATACTATTCTACGAAAATTGATTCCACTGTATTCAATCTCCATCCTAATGTTGAGCCCCCATTTATCTCTACTTTTGGCTAAAACTAAAATAAATAAATACCATATTCTAATTCTGGCATTGCTTACTGTTGATATGAATAGTTATATATGCAGTCACTATTATATTCAACTTTAATGCCTAGTTTGGGCAAATATTAATGGCATATAAAATCATAGTAAGCTTCTGATAATCAATATTCGCCATATAATTTTCACCGACTGAAATCATTATATTGATCGCGATTCCTTTGATTTGAAGAGATTTAGTTGATGATGATTAACTAGAAATCAAATTTTGTCCAAGTTTGTTTTGAAACCTCAAATCTGTGAACTTATACCACCTGTCAGTAAATAATAACAGAATTCGATACGTTCTTGCTACCATATAGAATATGTATTTGCCCGACTAAATATAAGTCGAATGATCGGGAGAAGTTAATAATTCACCTAGTTGTGAATACACAAAGTGCAAATCTTTAAAATAGTTTTGATTTAGCAAAGACTGAAAAAAACAAAAAAAAACAAGCTTGAAGAATACTTATATTAATTAAAGTTTTATATCGGACAGTTCATATAAATGAATTTCATTAATAAATAATAAGCCATTACTTACTCATGCTGTTTTATAGTACCTTCATATGGGCATTCCATGAATAATATTTCAATCAGGATGTTATGATACGGAAACATAACCAGATGAAATCGACTACGTGTTCTGGATTTATTTAAGGGGAAACGAAATTACCATTTCAGGAGAAAAATTACTCTGACGAGACTTTCAAGAGGGAAACCATCTTGAAAGCTAAGACGAAGAAATAAAAGAAGATATTCTCCCCTAAATTTATTAAATTTAAATCAAATACGATCTACCTCATTCGTAAGTAGGCTCTTACATAATATGTTTATATTCAAGCCCTGTGTTAGATTATTAACTCAAGACTTTTTTGAATTAACAAATTATTAAGCAAACAATCAACTTTTCTCTCTTTTTTTTAACCAGCTTTAAGCAATTTATTTCTTCATTGTTAATATAAAAACTGTTTAATCTAAAATTACTTTTTTATTCAATAATCACATAAGATTTTAATGAATCTCAAACACAAAACATAAAAATAATTTCTTTTTCAGCAATTCAAACAAGATATATTAAAATATATGAAAAGATGGATAAACCTTAATGAATCCGGTACTGAAACCGCTGTTCATTAAAACGTAACCCCTCCTTTTAATGACTACTATTCGTTCGTTTTTTGTTTTTGTTTTTTTCATCCTCGTTGATCTGCCCTTCCCGGTTGCAAAAATGTTTTTTAGGGGAAGGAAAGGGATGTCTTCTCCGCTCCCATATTTAAAAAAAAAGAAATCGAGGAGCACAGATAAGAACATAGAATCAGAGAGACTGAACCAAGTTACAGTAACATAATCAACATAGAGTGTCTAATAGGCGTCGAAAACACAAAGCTTTTCCCTGAAAATGTATAAATAATCTACTGTTTATTTTATCTATTTTCTGCCACATTAAGATGAGGGATTCCCTCCAGAACATTAAAATAATAATAGAACCGGTAAGCAAAGTCAGAAAACTAATACAATATAAGGCCAGTACAGACTTTCTACTGCGCGGGCAAAATATAATGAATATTAACTAGGAAATTTTTAAATTTAATTTATCATCTAGTCAGGTTTTGAAATCACAGGCCACCCAGAATCAGCAAAAGATATTTATTTCGGATCATCTGTCTCCTGCTAATAAAAAACTGTTTTACGAAACTAGACGCTTCGCTAAAGACAATGGCTATAAATTTGTTTGGTGGAGTGATTTTAAACTCCTGATGAAAAAGGACGAAGGCTCGCCGACAATAAAGGTGGACCTAGGGAAGTTAGAACAGCTTAAAAAAAAAATATGGGTGTAAATGATTTATTTCTTTTTATTATATTAAAATCCATTATGTGTTATTTTTTATTAGATTATCAGTCATTAATTACTCTTTATTATTTATGTTTACTTAATCACATATACGGACGATTGTTTTCTGCCAAATGTTTTATTTATTATTTCATAAAATTATTTATTCTAATAATTCCTCAATTACGTTTTATTTCTTACTATTTTAATATATCATTTAAAATAGTATGCTATTTAGAAAAGGGTTTCTTTAAGTTAAATTTGTTTAAATGTGTCCTAATGAGAACAGCAGGTGGTGAGCAGTATGTTTCTTTAGCACTAGACTTTATTTGTGAAATAATTTTAATTTACAACAGTTTTCCTACCCTGTTAAAGATTTCCTGCAGGTACAAATGGGTGCGTATACGACTATATGAATATACATCATATATTTTCTCCCTCTAATTATGGAAGACCAACTAGTCAATTTCAATTTCTATAATTGTGACAATGATTCAAAATCCTATATTATTAATAAAAGAGGAACAAAAATAATACATATTAATATTCGGAGCTATTTTAAAAATTTTGACTCATTTCTAGTTGTTTTAAAGTATTTTTGCTTTAGCTTTGATTTGCTGTAAAATTTAGATACTTATATATTTACATGCTTATATTGTTTTGTTTTTGATTTTTTTTTCATTATTATAATTTTATAATTATATGATTTAAACCCATATTTACGCATACATTTATATTTTATGTAAATTATTTGGTCTGTAGACTTGTGAATCCCCCTTCTCTACTCAGGCCNAAAAAAAAAAAAAAAAAAAAAAAAAAAAAAAAAAAAAAAAAAAAAAAAAAAAAAAAAAAAAATATGTATGTGTAACAAGCGTGAATCCGATGTTCACTGCTTACAGTATTTGTAGATATTATTAGCGACCTGGACTAGTCACCCCCCCCTCCCCCTACGATTGTCAAAGGCATTGGCATAACATTGAGCTCCGTTTTAGACAATAAATACAAGGGAATAGAATAAAAAATCTATCTGTCTCAGCCAGGGCCTGAGACTGATCTGTCTCAGCCAGGCCCTGACTGAGACAGATAGATTCTTTATTCTATTCCCTTGCATTTATTGTTTGAAATTTACGTGGGATTAAATACCACAACTAATACAGTATTTATATTGAGCTCTGTTGTTTCTCTCTTTAACATTTTATTCCATCGCGTTCTTGGTCCCTTTTTGAGTTGGGTCGCGACCAGTAGGGTCATCGTCACGAACAGGGGTCCAGATGTATTGTTTCTTTCTCTTGTTTACACCCTTCGTAACCTCTTTGCTAGCATATGGTGGGCAATCGACGAGATTTGTTTCCCTAAGTAGTTCTTCTCTTGTCCTATATAACCACTTTAATGAATATTATGGAAGTTTAATTATGCACTTGTTAGAACTAATTATCAATGCAAATACGTCGCTCTATTCAAAATAAATTCATTGAATACGTGAAAAACAACTTGCTTGTAAAATTAGACATCCGGTACGGTTTTGTTCTCAACTAACTACTTCGCAGATCCGTCTTCGCCGATGAGAAAAGTGAAGCTTTTATCTCATCTTAAAAACTGAGTAGACTTATAAAAATGGTTTATTTTATTATATAGCTCGTTACATAATAAATAAAATAATTATGAACATTATTTATAATATTATGCTGCTCAGAGATCGTTAAAGATCAAGCTATCTAGAAATCATTACTCACAAGTATTTACTCTAAAATATCTTAACTTATGACAAGTAAATAGTGCAGTCAATTTTTTTTCTGATCAGTTCAATGTCTTTATTCTGGATGGTATTCAGAGATTGATGTACCTTTAGCTATTCCTTTCTCTGAAGCTTCAAAAATATTTTCGTTTTAATATTTTCAGAATAAAAATTATTCTTCTTTTTAATGGGGTGATATGATGACAACGCCATCTGAGAGAGAAATGGACGAGAAAATGTTAATCATAATCATACTTACTCTCAGTCCTGGGACTGATATATTTGTAAATTTTTATCTTCCCAAAAAATATAAGGGTAGAAACTTCGAAATTCGTAAATATAATATATGTAAATTAGTAAATGTCTATTAAAAATGCATTTAAACTTATTTAAAAAATTCCTGTTTTTAACTATTGATGTTAGATATATGTTTGTGTTAGTAATAAGAACAGTAGGGAGAAAGATTGTTGTGAACACACAAAAAGAAAATTTTACTGATTGCAATTTTTTATTTTTGTGTGTTCACTACATTCTTTCTCTCATCTATTCTTATTTAAACATATATATTATATGTTTCACTTATTATTATATTATCATTATTATTATTTCTACCACCAATGAATATAGAACTCTCATACCTTCTATTCTCCGTCTTCATTGGTTTCTGCAAACCATCATCTCCCGTTGGCGAGCGCTTTCGGACACTGTCCATCTTCCGGCCGAATACATACGTTCACTGTCACGGTCTGTATTCAACTGTAGTAGACTACAGACTGTGACAGTGAACGTATGTATTCGGCCAGAAGATGGACAATGCCCGAAAGCGCTCGCTAACGGGAGATGGTTTGCAGAAACCAATGAAGACGGAGAATAGAAGGTATGAGAGATATATATTTCTGTCTAATATAAGTTTATTTGACTGCAGGTACAGCAGATGGGTGACCAAAAGAATAGCTTTGGGCTCAATAGCCTGCATCTGGCTTCTAGCTGCTCTCATCTCCTTTGTACCCATATCGCTCGGCCTCCATCGTCCACCAGAAGGACCATTCTTTATCCACGAAGGACAACACGAGTACCCGACCTGCGCTCTCGATCTCACTCCGACATATGCCATCGTCTCCTCGTGTATCAGCTTTTACGTGCCCTGCATTGTTATGTTGGGGATCTACGCTCGACTCTACTGCTACGCCCAGAAGCATGTGAAGAGCATCAAAGCAGTGACGCGGCCACTCACTTCTCCCTCTATCCCAGCAACGGTACACCCAAACTCTTCTCCATATCATGTGTCTGACCATAAGGCCGCCATAACAGTGGGAATTATCATGGGTACCTTCCTGCTCTGTTGGGTTCCTTTCTTCTGTGTGAATATAGTTGCCGCATTCTGCAAGACCTGCATCCCCGGAATGGCCTTCAAATTCCTCACCTGGCTCGGATACTCTAATTCCTCTTTCAACCCTATTATCTACTCTATTTTCAACTCCGAATTCCGTGAGGCATTCCGAAGAATACTAACTGCCCACAATCCTTACTGCTGCTGCAAGGGCTACTCCTCAGTTACGATCTCTTTGGGTGAAAGTAAGCCACGTCTCAAAGATCAGATGAAACAGAATGGACGGAGAGATTTCTCTCCAAGATCTTCCGTAGGCTCTTTGAGGCAGATAAGGGTCAATTCAACTGATAAAGTTATTAATGAAGAAATTTCTGCAATATGACTGCAATAAAAGAGTATCAGTGTGCTACAACTAATCCATTTAGTTTTTACTCACAGTAATATTTTTCTTTATTTCGTTATTTTATTTCTTATGGTGTTTTAGGAGCAAATATGTTAAATATTATAAAGCTCTAGAAGTAATGAAGAGAAATAAATTGAGCATTCATTAAATACTAAATAGGTGTCTCCATTTAATCTAAGAGGTTGGATATTTTATATTATTTCTTTAAATTTTTTTCCGATGATTTTAAATGTAGAAATTTTATAAACAACTCAATGATAGGAAACAATGATCCAGAAAACTTATATCACTAGTGATTTCAATAACAAAAGTCTATTGAGGACCATTTTTTTTTTTTTTTTTTTTTCATAAGAATTAACTTGTTGAAGGAAAAATAGTCCTACTGTTGGAAGAATCAAAGTATAATTTTTAAAATCTCAAACAATCAAGCACAACCTTTTTTTCCATTAGCCTGGAGCCGAATAGTGTGAAAGAATTTCTTTAATTTTTTGTAAGTAAATTATTACATCTCTCTCATTTGCATTACTATGAAAGACAAAATGAACGATGTTATGACAAAGTAAAAAAAAATAAAAAAATCATTCTAATAACACCAACATTCAAAATGAGGGCCTACAACTTATTCTTTCAATGCTGTGTCAAATAGATACAATTGTGTCCAGCATTGAAGTAAGTAAGAGGAAAATTCATAATAAAAGAGTACTAATATGTGTATTTGATAATGTACTTTTAAATACAGTAATTGAGGAACTTCGATTCAGACAAAATGGTTATCCCAAGAGATAGAGAGCAATAAGAAATTGAGAGAGGGAAAAAATAACAATTATAGTTCTTTATGTCTGGGTTGAATTATTTAGGGTTTAGAAAAGAGCATTTAGCATCCTAATGAAATTGCGGAATAAGACATCTAGCAGATCCCTTTTTAAGACGATAAATACTCTGTAAATAAATTACATTTTAAAGAAAACATAATATTTAAAAACCATGAAGATATGGTAATAAATCATACATCATTAATTTATGGAACACAATAACTTGATTGCTATATAAAAAATGTACAACTGCTTCTTACAAAAAAGGATTGAACTACATGTGATATCCTTTTGTAGAATTAGCTTCCACAAAGAAAGGAGAGAAAAGTTTTTAAAAATTTAGTTTAGCATGTAAACTATTCCTTCTACTATTGTGTCTATAATCAAAACAAATTTCTCCTATCTAGTTGCTGGTTCTTTCCTCAGTCAATGCTCAGTGTGGGAAATATGAAATGCATAGTGTTACTCACTAGTATTGTACAGATTTTATATATATATA
>KZ807171.1:425502-440212 GCA_000696205.2 Oncopeltus fasciatus | reverse complement strand
TATATATATATATCAAGAAAGGTTTAATTAATTCCAATGAAATTTGACATCTTTATTTATTACTTTCAACAGAAAATGATTTTTTCTCTTGCAGTATGGATAGTCGTGTTTAATCATCAAAATTTAGAAGTGTAAACATATGAAAAAAAAAAGTCAAAATATTATATTCATGGACTGATAGATATGTAATTTTATGATTTATGCATAATTTTGCAGTCAAGTAACAAGGTTTAGGGATCGGCCTACGAATCGGCTAAAAATAAAACATCCATTTATCCATTAAACTTTTAGTAATTATTAATTTATTTATCGTTTATATGAGTTTAAGTTTTATGTAGAATTTAATATTGCTTATTAAACTTAATGTCAAAAAATTCACAAATTATGAGGAATATTTAAATTATAAATTCATTGCTGAACATTTAAAAACTAATACATATCCTAAAATGCATATATATTTGTGAGCAATACCTGTAAATAACGCTTTACGAAACCTATTGACATCAATTTAACTAATGTGCAAGTAACCTTACCAAAATTATATTAGTTTAATTTTTGAAAGCATAATAGTAGTCTTAAAAAACTCGTTTCGTTGGATTTTAATAGTTTGTATTCAAAATATTCTAGAAACAGTGACAAGATATAATAGAAAGATCTTAGAAACAATTAGTGTTAACAAGAAAAATAATATGTCAAAAGCTTCCTTAAAAAAAAACTGTTCTCACCCCTGCTTCCTCATAAAACTTAAAAATTATTCTTATAAACTATTCATTAAAAAACTAGAGTAGATAGTATTATTTAATATAGTTATTAAAATTTTATTTATGTAAATAATTTGTACAAATATCTATAACTCTAGCTAAGTAAGACTGATTATTGACCACTATTTTCAAATCAACTATTTTTTGTGAAATTGTCTCTAATTGTGATGTGATACATTTAATGTTTTGAATATTTTTAATGTATCTTTTTTTTTTGTCCATTATTTTATATATTTTAAATGTGATCAAATGTTCAATACCCTGTATCAGAGTTAATAATTGCTTAGTCAGCACAAGAACAAAAAATTTCTCGCCAGTTGTACAAAAAAAAATACAATAATATTGTTAAAATTGTCAAATTAAAAAAACACAGTAAAAACTATTTTATAATATCAAATTTTTTCGAAAATTTCTCGCCAAATTTGAAAAAAAAAAAGTTCCAACAAATTGGTCTCAACAATAGAAACCATTGGGAAAATTACAATGTGTTTCATTTGTGAGATTGAATCTTGCTGTATCAAGATTTAAAGTTCATGAAACTATGTATGAAAATTAAATAGAGCTAGAATAATCCTAAATTATAAGTAAATGTAAATATAAATTAAAAAACAACTTCAAAATTATAGCATATTTTAAAGAAACAAATTATTTTCAATACATTTTATAATTTTATAAAGCAAGGTTTTAGTGGTATATCAAATGTAATACAATTTGTAAATCCTCTTACATTGTATTTACATTGTAAATCCTCTAAAAGACTCAAGGAAATTCTAAATACAGTTTAATTTTTCTCTTACTAGTAGTGCATATCAGAGGAGTTATTCATGTATATATGTTAAGATAATTGGTCAGATAATCAGGTGGTGAAAAATGGCACTGAATGGTGCATTTCATAGTATCATTAATTAAGTTTTGTTATGAGAAAATAAATAATGAATAACAATTAGAAATGCATATGAGAAACTTTCAAAAGCCATAGATTCTCATTTTGTTTAATTATGTGTATTTGATTTCTAAATATCAGTATAATGTGATCTCACGAGAGATTTAAAGATAGCTTACGTTATAGTAGGAGTCTACTATTTTTATAGTATTTATTTTTTTACTCCATTTGTCTTTTGAAGAGTAATAGACTAAGCTGTCTAAGTGTTATTAATTAATAATGGCTGTGTTTTAATTGATGTTAAAAAATGTATAACCTTCGATAATCAATTTTCATGTTATGGAGGTGCAAGGGGTTGTTTTCTTGGAAATAGCAATATCAGTAAGGTTCATAACAAATTAAATTTTTAAAATACAATAATCTTCTATTGTGAGTATTGGAGGTCAAATTCATATATGTTTATTATTATTTTAACACTTACATTGCTAAGACTGCTACTCGGAATTTATTGTAATTAATTATTGTAATTTTAATAAATTAGGAAATGCTATTAGATGATGAAGAGCGAGTTTATGATAATTCTTTAGGTGTATTAAACATATTTGTGTATAACGTAAGCTATAAATCTATTTAGTTTCCTAAAATAGGAATATAAAATTAAAAGGTCTACTAAATATATAGGTGATTAGGGTAAAACTTGTCACATTTATTCAATCAATTTCATTTTTAATAATTCAACCTATTTTTGAGCTATTTATTATGTTCCTTTTAGTAATACTCATTTAGTGAGGGTGTGTGTTTGTTTTTGTGTATGCCAGTGAATGTTCAGGAATTCCATAAGTTATTGAGTTATTTATATTTTAAAGTGTTAAATTTGTAGATTTATGGTTCATAACAGTTGAATATTGACCGATAATATTGATACTTTCAACATTTCTTTAAAGAGCTTTATACTATTTAATTATGCATATTACTATTTTTCTTCAAAATAAGTATAAGTTGTATACATTATGTGTAAATCAATGTAAATGTTAGCTTAAAATTTAACAAATAGCAAATTTTCTATTGTGCCATATCATCCAAAACAAAATTACAACATATTGAATCTAAGATATTATGAGTTAAAAAAAGATTTATTTCTTCTAGTAATAATGTGAACTCAAATTGTTTTAATTAAACATTTTTGGAATCATTTAATTAATAAAGGTCAAATTAAGGAGTATAACACAAAAAAAGTAATGCAGGGTAAGATATCAGATGTATTTTTAAAATAATATAAAATTGTATTTTTAATTATTCAGTTTAGAGTAATTAATTTTTATTAATCAAAAACAAATAGTTGTAATGCTAGGTTGTAATTTATTATGTACATTCAGTATACCCATATACTGCTCCCACAATAGGTTTTATAATACAGTTGACGAACATCTAGTTTGTTATTAGTACCTATATTTGAAGCTTATATGACTTGCGGCTTTCAAAATCTGCTCCAAAAGACCTTTACTTGTGACAGTGTTAACATTTTCAGAATAAGTGATTACATGCACAATCCTAACGTCTTTATCTGCAACTTGATAAAATCTTGCCTTTCATATACAAATCCATAAAAATGAAATAAAGCAGTAGCTATGGTTTAAGTATTATTTGATACTTAAAATTAACAATTTTACAATTAATTTTACTTTATTAAGGTACTTTCATTTTGAAAGGAATTGATGGATCTGAAACCTGGCATGTTTTTATAATTCCTAAGAACAAGGACAGATAAGTGTGGTCACTAAAATAAGAAGTCACAAGTGGAAGTGGATAGGTTACTCATGGACAGAATCGCCACCAAGTATCTACAATAGTACCCCAGGAGCAGAGAAGAAGAGGAAGACCAAGGATCACATGGAGAAACTCAACCTCTTGGGAGGACGGTGGATGATTTGAGTCTGTACTTAAATGAAGCTTCTGTGACAGCCTTCCATAATCACAAATGTTTTTCCATGGTGGCGTAAACCTTCCATAACTAAAGTCCCTCTGAGCTGAAGCCCTAGATTACCCTGTGAAAGGTTAGGTTGTATATTTTTGCAGTAGAACTTCATGTAACTACTTGAATCCAAAATTTGACTTTTTTAGGGATCATATATTTCTGGATGATTCTCCAAAGATCCAATGAGACGAATTATCTGTACTAATTAGTCTAGAGGAATGATTGTGGAGGTTTCAAAACATGAAGTACCTAGCTCTGCCTTTAGGGGAACTTAAGTCTTCTATAAGCACATGAGACAAAAGCAAAGCCATACACAATATTGACCTAAAATTAATTTCTAAAACCTTTTAAACCTTAGATTTTCCTAATGGCTCACTTTAAAAATGTCAGTTTCTCGAGGACAGTCAGTTTTTTCTTCTAATCCATTTTAACATGGTTGATAAAACTTACTGTATACTTTAATAAGATTGTTTCCGCATAATTAGGGAAGCCATTCCTGGCAATTGGGTAAGTCAAGTTTCCAACATCACCTAAAATGTCACCTACACTCTAATAATACATGTCACATAAATAAATAACTACTCAATTATCATAAATACCTATAACTATGCAATTTACAGAGTGATTTCCATTCTCATTCATTACAACTACAATATTGTAGATTCTTAGAAATTTCTTCTTGTAGTCATGCAAGTAAACATCAATATTGAATAATTATACATTATATTAATAGAATTATCAATATAAACCTACATATTTAAAAATAAATTTTTAATTTTATCAAATCAAAAGTACAATCTAGAATAGATTCTTAGAGAAGTAATCATCAGTAGAAGATATTTATCTTGAGCTCCGTAATTTTTTGCTTTAAACTTTTTGTCTTCCTTAAAATAGCTCGGATCAGAGTGGGCAATGATAAATAAAATACAGCACAAACATTTTTACCCAATTTCATAAATTAAAAAAAATTTGTTCACAGTTCCAATTTTATATGTTCTATGTAATGTGGCAATATAACAGAATGATGGAGAATATATTTTTTTACATGTTTAAACAGATTAAAATCCATAATCTTAGAATAGTTTATACATTTCCCGATTTTCAAAGTCCATCTTAGTGTTTTTTCTTTATAGCAATATCCATATAAATAGAGGAGGTTCTCATGATAGATTTTGATGAAAATTTTATCAATATTTTCTCCAATTCTACCAGATGGATATTAGAATTATTAACAATTAAACATACACTTATGCCTGTCAATGATACAGACCACAGTTTTACTTTTTATGCAACCGAATTTGGTATTTAAGCTTCTTTTGCAAACATTGAATAAGTTCGTTAATGACTGAAGTCGATTGAGGAAGAGATGGGAAACCAAAATTTAAAATCTTAATAACTTATTTATTATTAACATTATGAAAAAATGTATAAAACATAACATGAAATATAATTTTATAACATATATAACCTACAAAAAATTTTAAACATAAATGAAAATTTAAAAAAATATTAGTGTTAATTATAGAGTTGGTAGGAACCCCTCTTTTAATATAAACGATATAAATTTGATATGGGCATAGTTTTCAAATTGTTAAGAAGATTTATTAGTGGAAATATATGATGGGGAGGGTAAATAACCAGGAGATCAAATTGATAATCGCCAATATCTTCCCTAATATTAGTATTAAGGGAAAAAAATGATTAACAGAATAGTCGCAAAATATAATATTCTATTATTTAGGATCAGCAAATTTCTTACAAGGCCCCACAATAAGAATGATGTTATGTAATAAAATAGGATTGCTAAGCAATGCTCCCCCACTCGACCTCAATACTCCAGATTGGTATTATGCCATATCAGAAATGTTTAACCTAATTGTTATAACATCATTGTTCTTTTAGGTTTTCAAAATTTTAATAATTAATTCTAATTACATTTTCTTTAAAGAAAGATGAAAATTTAGCTTACTTGTGTGTCAGTCTTTTAATAAGTTCTGTGTATTGCTAGGAAGTCTAAAAAATGGAGTGGGATGTATGACATTATAAGTTATAATAAAACTAATCATTCAAAAGATGCAGAAAATTTGCTTAGTTTTTACAGCTCTTGCATGTTGGACTATTTATAATGTCTTTAACATCATTACAATTTTATGACTCGTTTTGAAACTTTGGATATCTAATGCTTCATTCCTATATAATTTTTCTGTTTTTTTTTTGTTTTTTTTATCTATTTAGAACATTTTTAATTAAGTTCGACATAAAAGAAGTTAATTTAAAAAAAAAAGTTTTAATTTTGGGAGTTTAAAAAAAATATAATTAAAAAATAATTCTTTTAATATAAAAATATGCAGANAAAAATAATATCAAAATATGCAGATTAAGATCAGTATTGATCTATAAGAAGGAAAATTTTTAAAATTTTATCCGTAAGAAAAAGTTGATTAGGAAGTCTTCGCAAAAAATAATTTGTATTAATGACTACTAGAGCTCTAATACCATTAAAAAAACACATTATATCTAAGAGGTATATCCTCTAATAAGCCTGCAAAATCTTTGTTTTATAACTATACCTGTTTCAGGAACCTTCTCCTGAATCACCTAAAATGCCACACTCCATGTACCCTGACCAGCAATATTGGCAGTCCATTTTTTATAGGTACGTGGATTCGTTCTTAATAAGCAAAAAAGAAGTCTTATTCTACTTGAATTATTGAAAATTTGTCTAATAGTTAAATTAGCTTCATTTATAATTAAAACTTCTTTTTTTGGCCTGTGAGCCTTTAAGTGTGCCCAGAAATACTTATCTTGGCACTTCTTAGAAACCTAAAGGCACTCTCCAAACACCAAAATTGCATCAGCTATTTCACTCAGAGAGTAAAATAACATCTAGCACTAAAGGTATTATCAGCAGAAATAAAAAAAAATTGAAAATGAATGTAAACACTTCTCTCTTAAGGATTTAAGTAATTCTCTTAATCTTCTAGAAAAAAAAATTTGGGGTTAGATCGCATACAGACATATTTATTCATATAATAAATAAATAATAAGAACCACCTTCTCTGCCCTCACATAAGGAATGCAATTTTTTTGCTATTTTGCTAGCAAAGAAAGTCACCACCCTTAAAAAATCCATACCTCGTCACACCCCCCTGTATCATATGAAGTAATAAAATTCACCTAGCACACATCTTATTTGACAGTTATTTCAAACTTTTCATGAAATACACTCATGGACTCTCATTATGTCATAAGAGGTCAAAAATAAATTTTAGCTTGCAAACCTCTTATTTTATGATTAAAATTATAAATTTCAGAAAATTACCTTCTTGGCACTCTCCTTATGTCACAAGGTTACATCAATGAGATTTATTGTATGTATCTTATTTAACACTTAAAATTGTATTTTCACACAATTTGGTCCTTAATATAACCCTTGTCATAAGGGGTTTCCAGTGAAATTCCTCTAGTACACATCTTAAAACTATTCATACTTAACTTTAAATAATCTTGTTTACTAAAGAAAATTACCTACGATTAAAAAAAAAAAAAAAAAAATCCATGGCAATACCATTTCCTTAGATTAACACTCTCCTCAGCACAAACCATCCAGGATAATGGATAGGGATATGAAAATAACAGATCAAAATTGTAGAACTCAATGCACTGGCCAAAGTGGCAACAACCTTAGGTTTAACCGCTTGGATGGTCAAGCAATTTTAAAATTTTATCCTCATTAGTGTGAAAGGATTATGCTCATATGAAATTAGGCTTATCTTTGAAATCTATAGAACTTAAATCCCGTTTAATTAAAATCAGTACATCTGTTTTTTAGAAAATTTGTGTAACGTAATGTAATTATGGCATACAGAATTTTTTTTTTTTTTTTGGTTATTGCATTCCACCTGTCTTAAAAAATCAAATTTAAAAGGTGGTGGTAATTTACATTTTTCTAATAAAAAAGAATAAGCAAAAACAAGGGGACTCATAAAACATAAAAAGAAGAAATCCTGGATGGCATGTGNGTATATCAAATTTTATATAATATATACATATATAAAATATAATATTTTGAATAAACCATATTATTAGTTTCTTTTTGGATTGATTTAAAAATTTCATAAGTTGTGTATGGTACCAAAATGAATAGCTTGATTTCCCTGAGGAAAAGATTGCAGGTCAACAATAACAGAATAATAAATTATACCAAATATTAACTCTCAGTTGTGCTAATCATATCCCCTGATACAATCGGATGCCAATATTCAAAGTCTTATGGGAAAATATTTATGGCAACAGCTAATGAAATTGCAAAGGCTGTCTTTGCTTTATATTCTACACATGTTCTTCACTCTTAGCAAGCTCTATTGCCCACAGGACGCTTATTTATTTGAGTTGGTGTTCATGGGCAAAAAAAAGGTTACCGAGGTGAGCCATTAAACCACAATTCTGTTCACAGACACACTTTAACACCATAGACATACTTTGCATTAAGGGGGGCATAAAACAAATTGTTAAAGCTCGACATTGATTTTTTTTTTTTTTTTGCTAATAGTATTAGGTGAAGGAGGGAAATTAAAAATCATTAAAGTATTATGAAGTAATGATAGTTGAATAGAACATTTACTTGGTGGATTTAAGTTAGTTGGCATCTTAGCATAACAAAATTAATTATTTTCTCTTTAGAAACTTACAGAATAAATCAATTAGTTCTAAAAAAGTCAATATTAATTTTTTTCTTCTGTTTACACCTATTTTTGTGGCAATTACATTGCATTCACTCCAAATCAACAGGACTTTTATCTCTTGGTGATGAAATTATTATAAATTGAGATCTCATGTACAGCAATACCAAGTAACTGAATTCCATTTGTGTGGCTGTGGCATATGTTTCAGCTTCTACATTAGATCGTAGTACTACTATTTTATAAACAATTTATATTGTAAATTTAAATTTCTAATGATAAGATTATGGATAAAATGTAATTAACTGTTACGTATAACCTATTATGTAATAAAATTAGCAGTCTTAGAAGAATTAGGTTAAAAATTGAAAGAAATATTCTGGACAAAACGCTTTTCTAAAGCAATATCCACTGTGTATAGTAAGTAGTTTGTAGTAGTTTACAAATGTAAATATATCATTTAATAAGAAAATGTAATATATAATTGGTTATTGATTAACTGTAACAGGCAAAAGTTTTTTTGTTTTGTTTTTTGTCTTAAAGCTGAAAGACTTTAATTTCTTAACAAAATAAGTAATAACAATGTGATATGATCACAAAACAGTTTAAAATATATATTTTGTAACAAATCGTAATGAAGAATGTAGTTTATTATAGGTTAATTTACTTTTATATGCAGATAATGTTTTATGTGTATAATATCTTTGTTTTATAATAACATAATACGATATCAGGAGTTCAAGTAGCTCTTATATATTCTAGTCAAAAACAATAATTTTACAATATAAAAATTGAGGCAGAAATTGCGAACTTTTAATCACTAATATTTCCTCAGTTAATGTTTCTGGAACGATTGTGATTATTTTAACCCATACTTATTGTGATATAATACCTCTATCAATATTATTACTCTATTGTAAATACTTTCCTAACTATATAGCTGTTGTTTGTTTAATATATATATATATATCTTAGCTATGTATAATAAATGTGAATAAATAGGCCTTTATTTCTTCCTCACATCTTGCTTAGATGAATTTCCTCTTATAGGTATAATAGAAAAAGAAAGATAAATATATCTTAAATCGCACCTAATATCTTTGTTAAAGAATAACAATAAAGAAATTTTTTTAAAAGTAAGTAACAGCAAAAATAAATGATTTCATGAATGTTAGAAACAAGGGACAGAAGATAGAGTGAGATAATAGAGAGGGTAAAAGTATAGAAAATTGGAGATGTATGCCAGTAATCTTACAGAAAGTAGAGAAACATAGAAGTGCTTAAAGAAAGTTACTCTTTCAGCAAATGAAATAAAATTATAAGATATTTAAAATAATATATTACTTTTTAGTGCATATTACATTTCAAAGGTTATTGAGGGTTCTTAAGACATAAATGTACGTGTGGTGTGTGTGTGTGTGCGTGCATGTGAGGGCGTGTAATGCTGTAGGTAATGACTGTCATTTGTTTCTACCAAGAGAGTTTACGCAGCTCCACAGAACAGGTGTTTTATTTTTGATAATAAATTTTGAAGTAATCAAACTGTGAGTTGGTTCTTCTGTCAATTCTTTATTGAAAAATATATTTATATATTTTTAAAGTTTTTTTATATCTTCTAAACTGAGTTTATTTAACGTTTTTTTGTTGTTTTTTTAAGTTTTGAAGGAAAAATCATAGATCTCTACCAATAAAGCAATTGTGCACAGCTTGAAGTTTTCAATCTGATAAAAATTCTATTTATCATCATAACTTAGCTAAAAGAAAAGAATAACTATGATTGCACAATATTAAATTTTTACTAATGGTTCATAGAAGATATGACAATTAAGAGCATGCCCAAGCAGATTTATCTGAACATTTTCAACTTTTGCAACATGATATCTGGTTAATAAAATAGTCACATAAGGTACTTAAGAGGTTATCAGTGGAGAAAATATATAAAAAATAATCAGAATGAGAGAAGCTTGAAGAATCAGAAAGACATACCACAAGTAGCCATTCTTGGCCCCCTTCTATTTCCAATTCATATAAATGGCACTCCTGATTTTTTTGCGAGGATTTGCTATGCACCAAAAACTTGACAATTTTCCCTCATTGTAAAGATGTTCAAAGCGTTACATAGAGAGTGAAACAAATAACTGATACAATTTTTGGTTAACAGAAAATTGAGTAAATTTAATAGATAAATTAAGAATAAGACTAGTAATAAATGAAAAAGTATTAAAAGTAATCTGAGTGTTGTATATAATGGCACTACACTAACATTTCTTGATAAAACAATTTATTTTTTTCCTCCCTACCACTTAGGGCCCCAGAGGGAGGGGTTATTTGTAGGTAACCATCCTATTATAAACACTAATGTTACTGGTCAAGTTTTCACTTCTTGAGAAAGTTGGATGGAGAGCCCCTTGACTGAACTGGTAAGAGTAAGACAAATTTTCAGATAAAAACATTGAACGAATGAAAAAAGCTGAAAATTAAATGTACCTTAATTATTTTGTGTATCTCTGTAGATTTTCTGTGAGAGCCCACATAAATCTAGTTCAACAAAAGTAAACTGTATGGCGCATAATTAATTAAAGGAAGCAATATTCATATCACTACTTTATTATTTCATTAAAAAAATTTCCATCTCTTAAAATTGTGCAGATTTTTAAATACATTTTTTAAAAAATTTAAACTTTCAGAAAGCTGACATACATAAATATGGATAGACTTAATAACAAAATAAATCTGATACATTATGATGAAAGAGGCTTGGTACAAGAAATATATTGTAGACTTTCATTCCTCCAAACAAAAATAGATTAAGTGACTGATATAATTGCCAAACAATGGTGAAAGTTTAATTAGAAATCCTCTTCAATGCTTAAAGATAGCCCAGACAACTACAGAGGTACTGAGAGCTATCAGAAAGAGACAAACGCCCAGCACCACACATACCAACTAAAGGAAGAGCGTGCAGTCAGGGTCGTCATCCGTTACCTCCACCACTCAACCTCTCCTGATTATATCAAAGAGGAGCTCACTGAACTAGGCTTCCAGGTCAGATATACAGAAATCCCTAGGTTCCCGTTTCTTCCCTAGCGGAGATTATAATGCGAAACATCTGCAGTGGGGCACTAGAACGACCAACTCCCGTGGCCGTGCTCTGTATAATGCTATCTCCTCTCACAATCTCTCTACTCTAAGTCCGTCCTCTCCCACCTATTGGCCCACCGATGTAAACCGTCTTCCTGACATCCTAGATTTTTTCATATGTAAAAATCTTATTACCTACCATCACTCTGTAAAAACATTAAATGAACTTTCCTCTGACCACAACCCTGTCTTCCTCACACTGTTCCTCACACCTATCCCTAGACAATTGCCACCAACCTTAATAAGTGGTCCCATTGACTGGCCACTTTTTAGAACTCTCCTAGAAGAGTCACTTGACCTCGGAATCTCTTTAAAAACCTCTGAAGAGCTGGATGATGCTGTCCAGTTCTTTACTATAAAGATCCAGCAATGTCTTTGGAAGGCCAACTTAATACTCACCAGCACCCGCAACACTGTAAATTCAGCTGAACCCCTCCCTGATTATATTAAAAACCTCATACCAGCTAAGCGGCAAGCTCGAGCCCTGTTCCAGAGGTACAGACATCCCTCAGATCGTAGGGAGTTTAACCAGCTATCTCGTCTCGTAAAGCAAAAACTAGGTGCTTTACGAAATAAGGCATTTAATGCCTACCTGTCTAGCCTCTCAAAAGGTGACAAATTCCTCTGGACTGCTACTCGCAGGATTCTAAAGTATCATGAACCTTCTTCCCCCTTACGTCGAGAAGATGGTTCCTGGGCCTCTTCCGACAAAGACAAGGCCCAAATGTTTGCCCAGCATCTAAAGCAAACATTCACTCCTCATCCAGATCCCGACAACTTGTCCAATAACGCGGAGGCAGAGGTGTCACTGGATATACCATTACCAATGTCCTTACCGATTAAGGCAGTGACACCTTCTGAGGTCAAGTACATTGTAAACCATCTGCCTAAGCGCAAAGCATCCGGCTATGACCTTATCACCGGGCTAATATTTCGAAATCTACCCCAAAAGGCAATTGTTTTCCTCACTTACCTCTATAATTGTGTCCTTCGAACCACCCACTTTCCCCTTCTCTGGAAATTTTCAGAAATAATCCTTATTTCCTAAACCCGGTAAATCTTCTAACACATTATCCTATCGACCAATTAGCCTTCTTCCTTTACTTTCCAAGGTATTTGAGAAAGTTCTTTTAAAACGAATAATACCTATAATAACTTCCTTAAATATTCTTCCTAATCATCAGTTCGGCTTCCGATCCCATCATTCTACTGTCCAGCAGGTGTTTCGCGTTGTAGACTTTATTTCCTCCTCCCTCGAGCGAAAAGAATTTTGTCCTGGTGCATTCTTAGATGTCTCTCAAGCATTTGACCGAATATGGCATACTGGACTATTATATTAGCTGAAATCCATATTTCCAAGTACCATCTACCCAAATCTCAAATCTTATCTTTCTAACCGTTTCTTTAGGGTCCGGCAAGGATCAGATTAATCCGAACACTACCCTGTGAAAGCGGGTGTTCCACAGGGCAGTTTGCTTGGACCCATCCTTTTTATCCTTTATACTGCAGACATCTCTACTCATCCTAATACTCTTTTAGCCCTCTTTGCAGATGACAAAGCGATCCTCTCCTCCCACCCTGATACCAAAATCGCTTCTAACAATTTATAAAACCACCTAGATGCTATTCAGCAGTGGTGCAGTAAATGGAGGATCAAAATAAATGAGTCTAAATGCGTACGAGTAAATTTTAAATTAAGAAAAGATTCTCCTAACAATGTTACATACAATAACATACGTATACCTCTCTCTGATTCAGTCCGTTACCTAGGGTTCCACCTTGACTCACGACTCAACTGGAATGAACATACTAAAATCAAACGACAAGAACTCAACAGACGCCACGGACTCTTATACAGCCTTATAAATAGGCGCTCACAGCTCACATTAGAAAATAAACTGACCATCTACAAGACCATTATACGACCAATCTGGACCTACGGTGCAGAACTGTGGGGTGCCGCTAAGCCTTCCAATATCCAACGAATACAATCCTTTCAGTCCAAAATTCTTAGAATAATTGCTAACGCTCCATATTATGTGTCCAACTCTACCCTTCATCACGACTTTAATATTCCTTTTGTCAAAGACCTTATCTCCACCCGCTTCAAACTCTTCCATAGTAAACTCCAATTTCATCCCAATCCATTTGCCCAATCCCTGTCGTCGGACTCCAATCCCCACAATCCTCCCCGGCGACTAAAACGGAGATGGCCTCGCGACCTCCTGGGCCTTAATGCCTAAACTTATTGGGAGTGGGGTCGATGGGCCCCTTCTCCCTGCACAGTGATGACCATTTATTTATTTATTGTTAATTTTATTTTTATTTCATTATATTTTTTCTTTCTTTTATTTTATTTATATTATTTTTATATATGTACATTTATTTTAAGTAATCAAATTACAAGATGTTATATAACATAATGTAATAACTAAAGATTTATTTAAAAAAAAAAAAAAAATCGCTTCTCACATTTGGTTGCTCCAATGAGAACATGTCTATGATGTTTTAATAGAATCATTGAGGTAATGTAAGTATTTATAAATACGTTGTATATATGAGGAAGTGTGTTGTGTGTGTTACACATAATTATATTGTATTTATGCATTTTTCATCAGTAAAAAAATTAAATATCAAATATGCTTTCTTAAAATTATTTATAATTTAAATAAAAGTGTACTGACAGATATTTTGTTTAAAAGTACAGACATATTTATTCATATAATAAATAAATAATAAGAACCACCTTCTCTGCCCTCACATAAGGAATGCAATTTTTTTGCTATTTTGCTAGCAAAGAAAGTCACCACCCTTAAAAAATCCATACCTCGTCACACCCCCCTGTATCATATGAAGTAATAAAATTCACCTAGCACACATCTTATTTGACAGTTATTTCAAACTTTTCATGAAATACACTCATGGACTCTCATTATGTCATAAGAGGTCAAAAATAAATTTTAGCTTGCAAACCTCTTATTTTATGATTAAAATTATAAATTTCAGAAAATTACCTTCTTGGCACTCTCCTTATGTCACAAGGTTACATCAATGAGATTTATTGTATGTATCTTATTTAACACTTAAAATTGTATTTTCACACAATTTGGTCCTTAATATAACCCTTGTCATAAGGGGTTTCCAGTGAAATTCCTCTAGTACACATCTTAAAACTATTCATACTTAACTTTAAATAATCTTGTTTACTAAAGAAAATTACCTACGATTAAAAAAAAAAAAAAAAAAAAAAAAAAAAAAAAAAAAAAAA
>KZ807171.1:406427-420421 GCA_000696205.2 Oncopeltus fasciatus | reverse complement strand
AAAGTAGAGTGGCCTGGTCTCGAACCTGTAACGCTGGGTTAAGAGTCTCGAACGGAGGCTCCTACTCTACAGGCAGAGAGATAAGGGAGACTATGAGAGCTTAGCGCGGCGAGGTGGGGGCCGGACAGGTCTTCCCCTGTCGACCCCAGTGCTAAGGATAACGGCTACAAAAATAGTTCGCTTTACTCACTGATTAGATGTGATCCTCGCGACGATTCGAGCTGAAACTGCACTCACATGTCACTGACACTTCACTACAAATGTATGTAGAGTTTGAGATCTCAGTTCTTCCCACAACTCGTATATTATAGTTGGAAAGACGGAGCGCTATAAACAGGTGTGTACTAATCACTGGCTACACCGCTACTCGATTTATCATGTCTAGTGGTAAAATTTACTGAAAAGCTTTCTTTCTTAATTTTTCACCAACAAAAAAAAAAGGATGTGGCATCCAGTGATGCAAAGGTGCAACTTTTGGGATATGAAGAAATTTAAGGTGTATTTTGAGTTTGAGTTAGTTTTTTTATATCATAGACATTTGTTGGCTAATAACCTGGAAAGAAATTGGAAGGAATTACCTAATTTTGAATGAAAAAGAATTAATTAATTAAACATAGGTGAAAATTGCTCATTTTGAGTTAATTTGTACAATTAACCTTCAAAATTACATCTTTAATATCTCCATGTTCAACAATTTCTCCATCAAGTATAAGTGGTATTTTATTTAAGTTGATGCTACGAAAAGGTACAATAACTTAGAATATTGCAATCAGCACATTAAAATTATATCAAATTGTATAATTAATACTGTTAGTTTCTTTATAATTTTTTTTTCCATAGTTAGTGGTGACAATAAAATAAAGAGCAACATCTTATTTTATAATTAAATGGCAGAAAAACTTTAATGAGAGATGTTTAACAAAACTCCTTCTGTCAATTAGAATTTATTGTCAATGTTTGGACTTATAAAAGAAAAAAAAAATCTTCTGCCTAAAGTTATCATTAGTTATCTAAGTAAAGCATTTATATTTCAATAAATATATTTTAAAATAAAACTGGAACTACAATTGGGGTTTTTTTTATATGTATATTTTCAAACCTACATAATTTCTAATCTTGAGTTTAATTTTATCTCTAAACAAATTTGACAGACATTTTGCTCTAACATGTATTAAGCTTCCTGCTTACAATGATGACAATCATTAGTTAACCAGGACACTTATAATGACCTAGAATAGTCAGGTGAATTAGTGTGAAAAAAAAAAAAAAANACAATGACTCGTAAAGAAGCTCTAGACTTATGCATATAGATCTCGGGGGAGAAACAGGGTAGTTTTGAAGAAGGGGCTGTAAGAAAGGAAAAAGAATAAAGTATGAAAGAATATTATTTTTTATGAAGACAATCCTCAAAACAATTTATTTAGGAAGAGTAACCAGTCCTGTCTTCAGGATTTTTTATTTCACATTTATTTTTATTTATTTTATATTATTTTTAAACTTTTCAGACATTTTATTTATTATCAAGTCATAAGAAGTTATGTATCACAAAAATACTCCAACAAATTATTATGTCACCAAATATAAAATTTAAAACTAATGTTTTATAATTGATAACTTCACAGTTAGATAGAGTATTTTTTTGATTCAATATAAATAAAAAGATACTTCACTATGGGTAGAAAGCCCGAAACACCGTTTTCTAAATAAATTGTTCACTATAATAATTTCTGTATGGGTAAGAATTAACAAATATTTAGCTAATGCTCTTCGAAATTCCATGCTCTTTCTCAATAATCATTAATTCATTAACTCGCTATTATTGTCACCATACATATCTAACCCTAAATCAGATTCATTCTTTAACAAGGGAAATAAAATAGTATTCCTAATTGCCTAATTTCCATTAATACAAATTGTATTTCTCCTTAAATAGGAATAATATTCATTATAGCAATAGAACTTATGCAAAATCATTGTCTTAATTATTTACCAAAACTTTTCTCAGGATTTTATCTTCCTAATCAAACTTTTTTTTTTGTTACATGCAATTCATGCACACGCACACAGCCATGTAATTTCTAAAATCATTGATACATCATTAAATTGAGCTTGTTGAGTTTCATGGTTTAATCAAATATTGCTTATCAAATAATACAAAAATATTTTTAAGCATGCTTAAGTTGGGCTTGTAAGTAAATCCTAATTTTGCAGAATAACAAATCACCTTATGATTCGGCATGTCAATCATAGTGATATATATCAAATACAGATTACAAGCAGAAACATTTTGAGAGTATAGTAAGCAGGAAAGGAGGAAATATAGATTTATTTTTTTGTTTATTTCAAAAGGTGTAAGATGGTTAAGAGAAATGACCTTAATAGTATAGTTTTTTCACGTTTACAAAAAGGTCTGAACAGAGAATTAAAAGAATACTCACACCAATAGGAACTTAGTTTTATTAAAACTAAAATACAAATTTAAAAACTATTAAAATTAATCACAAATTGTAATTTTTAAAAAATGAGATACATTTTCAACACTAAAATAATCTTTTTAGCATTAAATATGAGGGAATTCAGTGGAGAAAAATTTCCCTCAACCAATTTGATAATATATCATTTATATAAAACCTGTTTAACTCTAAGAAATTTGACATGACTGGCCAAAGAGCTGCTATTGTTATTATTTTCACGTGTATCATGTGAATATAGTATAGTATAATTATGAATACATGCCATTATAATATTATTAGGATAGAATTCAGTTCTGTACTTAATTAGCTATGGAGGGTAGGAAAAATAATAAAGTTTTGAATAAAGAAATGGAATGGAATGTGTTCTCTGTTTTTTTTCAAAGGTTATTCTCCAGATAAGAAAAAAAGGTGCATAATAAAATTCACATTCCCCAATGAATATTAAAGAAAAATTCATTGCTCAGTAAACTAGGGACGGACACTTGATAGTTCTTTAACACTTTGACTGTGTTCGGAAAATTTAAAAAATTTAAAATATAAATTTTGACTTCTCCAAAACAGTTACCTTTTTAAGCAGTTTTAAATGACACGTCTATAAATCAACCTGAAAAATATATTTTAAAATCATGAGCCTAATATTGGGTCATATGCCTATTGGACAAAATGGAGATATGTAAATTATGCATTGCATCTGATATATCTACAATTTCAACATCCAAATTGTGCTTAGTAATTACGAATGTTAATTACATTGAATGTAAAATCTATACACAAAATTATCAATCTTTGTAAAATTGTAGACTAAAAACTGATCTTTATTATTCAAAATTGCAAATTTCATAATTTTGAATTTAGTAAAACACAAAAAATATTATTAGAAATAACAAGAAATATTAATTTCTACATTATAATTATTATAACTAATTGAACTTTTTTTTTCTAATCAAAATATAAATACTCAAATAAGGAAAGGGAAGTACTTTTTTTTTTTTTAATTTAATTTTCTAAAAAAATGAGAATTCATATAATATGAAATATAATGCAAACTACTGAAAAATCATTGATTGGAGAAAAAAATTGAAATACCTGGAAATTTATTGTTTGGTAATATTAATAATTCAAAATTAAGTATAATAAAAAACAAACAAAGGGAATAAGAATAGAGTTAAGTAAAATAAAAGGAGCATAGAATAAAGTATAAATAGCTGGAGAAAGCAGAATGAATTCTGGACAACAGGAAAGTATCTGGCGAGATCCACTAATTTCCAATAATACAAGAGATCTAAATATTCCCCAGTAAAATTCAACCCTACTTTCACAATTTAACAAAATTAAATTGTTGGAGTTCCAAATAATATCAATCAAAATTTTAGGTAAAGAATAATTGTTTTCTCTTAATTGTAACTTGCCTAATGTTAATTATAAAACTAAAAATTTTGAACAAAATAAGTTATTTAATATGGACTTTTATAATAGGACAATTAAACAATGGGTATTGAATATTTAGAACAACCATGTCACAGAAATTTCTGAGCCAGATAACAATTAACATTTAAAATTTATGAAATAATATAGATGTATTGACAATTTTGTTTTCGAAGAAAGAAAAATGATAAAATGGATGAAAAATGAGAAATAGTTGGTGAAGGAAATAAGAACGTATTTTAGAATTTTCAAAATATATGTCATCAAAAATTAAAATATTAATTCCTTTATTTTGTAAGTCTATATTAGAACTTTCAAATAAGAAAATTAAAAAAATTTCCTCATTTTATGGAAAGTCCCAGGTATGAATTAGCTATAATACAAGCTTAAATGGCACATCTAATTCAAATTATGACTGATGTTTCTAGACTGAACCAAAATAGATATATTCAAGTGGAGAGTTTTTTTTTACCATAGATATTATTATTAGATGTTTTTTGTTGGGGTTCGGTCAAGGTAGATCCAAAAAAAAAAATACAAATTTTTAAAAAATCTGTATTTTTTAAATTATTTCCCAATGTTTCGGCTTAGATTGTAAGCCATCTTCAGGGCTATCATAAAGGCAAGAGGGGAAGTTGTGTCACCAAGATCCCATTTTCGTGACTGAGAGGTAGGGTCAGTCATAAAAATGGGATCTTAATGACACAACTTCCCCTCTCGCCTTTATGATAGCCCTGAAGATGGCTTACAATGTAAGCCGAAACATTGGGAAATAATTTACAAAATACACATTTTTTAAAATTTGTATTTTTTTAAATATTTACCTTGACCGAACTCCAACAAAATAACATATAATAACAAAATAGATATAAAGTGAGATGACACATACTTTCGAACCCATACAGAAAAGGGATTTTTTCTTGACTAATAGCAATGGATCATATAGGTCTAGGAGTGGGGAGAAATGATGGTGCTACTTTCAGAGACTCAGTGCTGATGATGTGTACAATGGAGTCATGGCCGGCTCTATAGAGCTCATGCACCTTTTCCCGGAGAGGACGACAATGAGTTCCTAGCCACTCCTCTATTTGTGCAGGATAGTAAGCATCACACAACTGTTCTTTCATGTACTTTTCCAATGCTTCCCATTCCTGCTTCAGGCTAGAAAACATCAAAAGAACTTTCATGAGAATGAAAAACACAAGTAAAAACTTCACCCTTACATACAATTAACCAATTATTAATCAAATTATTTTGGGAAGTAAAGTGAATGCTGAAGGATTATAAATGCTGACCCACTTAAAATTCAGATGCCTTTACACCATAATAATAATAGTAATTACTAGTTATAATTATGAGAAAAAGCCTAGTAAATTAATAATAGCTACGGAAATTCTGTCAGTTATAACGCATTAGAACTCTGAAGTTTCAGTGAGTGCCTATAAAAAAAAAATAAAGAAATTTTTATTTGAATTTTGGATTAGGCTTATTTAGAAACATAAAATTTGAAAGGGGAGATATGACTTTACTTTTTTCTTGAATAAGATTTATACAAATAACTTTGTTTAAATAAAATTGCTGTCAATCAAAAAACTGGGACATTAAAATGAAAAAATGTTAAAATTTCCAGTTTATTTTTTTATTTATTTTCAATGTACATGGATAATAAAACCCTTGATATAACACAAATAATAATAAATTAATACCAATTCATTTTGAAATACCAGAGATCTATTGTTAGAAAAATCCTCTATTATAAAAAAAAAACTAGAGTAAAATATGATAATATCTCTCTCAAGTTTTAGTTATTCTGAGTTTCATCCCTAAATGTTATACATTGTTCAGAAAAAGGTGAGAGTTAATCGAGTTATAAAAACACCCAAGGTGCATATTTTAGCTTTCATGAAATTAAATATTAATTGAGATTTTAATACTTTATATAACCTCCCAAGCAACCACTTAGGACCATGGAGGGAGGGGCTATCCGCAGATTGCCAATGCATTATAAGCTCTCAAGATTTTATTCTCATAAAAAACTTGTACATGATGGGACTTGAACCCATAGCAATAAGCTCGGAAGTCACAAACGGATACCTTCAGCTAAACTGGTAGGTTACACCAACTCAATTAGTCATATACAGTTTGTTGAATAACAATTTGCTATATAATCTTGACATGATTCATTCTTTTTTTATATAATGATGCAGGTGGAAATACACAAACATTATTAAACTGATAAATTATATTTCAAGAATACATCCATGTTTTTATGTTTATTTAGATTTCTAGGTATTATTCAATCCTTATCAGCTGGGTTGTCCACAATTATATTAAACCTAAATCTTCCAAAAATTATTTCTAATTTAATAATGCATCTTATTAGCAAAAAGATTAATGATTTTCCACAGTCATTAAAATGTAATTATTTTTCAACTATAATCTATTATGTTCTTCTGCTTGCCAGGTTAAATCCCCCCCCCCCCCATTGTATAAAGGATCAGTAGATACCCTTACATCTCGTGGCAAAAGTAACTACTGCTTTAAACCCATAGGCCATATATTATAGTTAAGAATAAAAAATAACACATAATTACTTACTGATACAATGCACTGACTATTCCCTGAATTTGCATTGGACTGACAAATCCTGAACATAATTGATAAGAATTCATCCAAGCTCCAATCCTGCAATAAACCAAAATAGTTTACTATAAATTAAATATATGTAAAAAAAATAAACATAAATAGTCTTAAATGCTAGTGAGCTCTTCATTATCAATGTATCACTAATCCCAGGTTAAATTTTATAAAATAAATAAAAGAAAGTAGGAATAAAAAAATCTTGCTACCTCAGCTGGGACTCGAACCCGGGTTTCCTGCTTTCCGGGCAAGTATGCTGGCCACTACACTACTGAGGCTAGCCAGATAATCTCTTCTACTCCCCGTACTTGGGGGTTTAGACTGGGAGTAAAGTGCAGGTAGTAGAAGAGATTATCTGACTAGCCTCGGTGGTATAGTGGTCAGTATACTTGCCTGGAAAGCAGGAGACCTGGGTTCGAGTCCCGCCTGAGGTAGCACGATTTTTTTAATTCTAACTCCCTTGCATTTCTTGTATAAAATTTAACATGGGATTAAATACCAAAACAAAAATCCTTATTAAAAATAGGGATTAATGATCTGTCAGTCTAAAAGTGGGTGACTTATTTAAGGGAGTAAACCCAATAGAGAATCACAGGTCCTCCACAGTTAGTGTGGGTTTGAAGCAGGACTGATCAAACAGCTCCTGGGAGAACTACATGCATCAGAATGTATGTATAAGTGTGCATAAGGCACATAAGACAGGTTTGGATCTCGAAGACCGAGCACACAAATGACCACATGTGGTAGCTAAAAATCCCTCGGTCTATAAAGCCAATAAAAAAAAATTTATATAATTTTAACTTACTGATCAGAATTCATAATTGTCAAGTGTTTTCCTTTAAGATTTGCAAGCCATTCTACACCAGTAGCTATTTTCCACCCAGGGAAATTTAATTCTGGAGATACAGCTTGAGGTCTGAAATAAACTAGATTGACTTAGAAAAGGAATTTGTAAGCTGAANTGAATGGAAAAGGAAATATCTATTTCCATGTAAATATACACTCTTTAACTAATAGTAAAAATATTAAAATAATATTCTATATTGATGCTGGCAGAATCATGTTTGTAATTACAATAAAATCTAATGTTTTATTTCAATTTTATAGTTTTATACTTATTATAGTTTATTCAAAAAATAATTATCTGACAGATGGTTATGTTAAAATAATATGCCCATTACTGGCATTTACTATTATGATGATGTTTATGATATTTTTATCTTAAAGAGATTGTAATTATTTATTTAAAGTTAGTAAAAGCTATACTGATTGTTAATTGTAATCAGTATTTTAATTAAAGATTAGCAGATAAAATTAAAATAATATAATTGGAAAAAAATTTTCCTGCACATACATAATGCAATTCCACACTCTTATTGGTACGATTTTACTTAAAGCTAAATGTCAAATTGCATAATGAAAATCGAAAAATGATGGTGCCTAGAGAATGACACACACAAACACACATACGAGTCCACACACATTTCAGTCACTATAATTTTTGTAGTTGGGATCAGAGAAAATATTAAAAGAACTTGTCCTGAGAACAGCCTTAACAGCTACATTTTTTGAAAATTCTATAAAAAAAACATAAACTTCTCACAAGAGTTTATGGTTTAGAAAAATCAATAATGGATGGGAAGTTATTCATGAAAAGAAGAGTCACACAGTCTTGTGTCCCCATTCAAGATTAAATAATTTTATTATAAATACATATCTGGTGCCTGAACTAAGATAGATATAAAAAATCTCAACTGCTTTAATAATTAATCAGTCAAATTTCTGTAGTATCTTATTAAATATTTTAGCATTACATATCCTATTATTTTTATTTAAAATAATGTCATATGTTTAATAGTTATGTCTTTAAAATAAATAAAAAAAACCTAAAGGTAATTTAGACTTTTAAGAGGAATCTGTTCAGTAATTGAGAATCTATATTATATTCTACTTTAATTTAGCTTGTATACCTCAATCATTGAATATCTTATAAGGGTATTTTCTTTTTTATTTCAATAATAAATATCAAATCAGGACGCAGTAATATTAAGATGGATTACATTTTATGTTAACAATTTAAAATTTAATGTTTATACAATCATGGAAAAGACATTTAAAAATAGATTTATTATTCAATAATTTTGATTTTGTATATATTGCCCGTAATTAATACATGAATTGAAATAAATCATAACAAAAATATTTTACAAAAAAGTAAGTTTGAATATCTAGCTAAAATTTAAAAAACATTCCAGCAACAGGCCACATAGGTGCAAGGGGGAAATATATATTAAGAATGTATTTATTCTCGATTAAGAGCATTGAACCTTGGGTCTTTGGCTCAAAAGTCCAGTATCTTAACCACCAGACAACCATGCTACTACAAGTTAAACCTTAAGGGTTATATTTACAAAAAATATAACCCCTAAGGTTTAACTTTAACAGTTCTGCCTTTTGATTCACCAGCTTATATCTCATCATTCGTCAACAAGAGTGGGGCAGGTTGATTTGGACCTTGCCTTCTCAGTTCAGCAGTAGTTCCTAGTGCTTACATTTGTTTATTCTAACAGTTTACATTAAAATATCAGTGCACTTATATTTCTTCCCCAAATGCTTTGTTGCAATATACAAACTCTCACTTTCTCTCTCTCACTTTCCATTTCCCTATCCTTCTCCCTTTTCTTAAATTATAAAGAACTCCTATCTCTTAAATAAGAGCTACTTTTGTTTATTTTGAAAATTATTAGTTTATAAAGAGGGTATAAAAATAAAAAAATAAAAATTACTGTTTTATCAAAATTAAGATTTCAAAGAACTGCAGATGTTTTAATCCTATTTAATGCTTACCAATAATTAATAATCACTCTAAGCTTATTAATTAAAGCATTCTTTAAGCTTGTTAAATCCTATTTGACTTCTTAGGATAAAACCTCAGTTTAGAAACATGACAGTGTCCTATGAAATTCTCGTTAAGACGTTACTAAAAAATAAATAAATTAGCAGCACTGATTTAAAAAATTTAGCAGTCGAGACAGGACATTGGAAAGGAATAATGGCTTCAGGCGACCATTAATTGAAATTGATGAGGTTCTGCCTGTTGTTGAGTCAAATCTATCCACAAGTCAACTTGCCTGGGAGTATGACGTATTGAAAGATACTGTTAGTCGCCCTACTATCTACTTTTCACTGAGAAAAAGAGCAGAAGACTGGTCTGACAAGAACATACTCCTTAACAATCAGCTAAGAGATTATAAATTTGTAAAAATGTATTGAAAAATCCTTCTGATATGATTTTAACGGAAGATTGTCGCCTGTGAAGAAAAGTGAATTCACAGGCAAATCTGGATAAATATTGATTTATTACTTGGCAAATATTCTAACAAAGCATTTTGGAGAGGAAGGGTATGAAAGTGCACTGTTATTTTAATACAAACTGTTTGAGTAAACAGATGTAAATACTAAGAAATACTGCTAAACTCAGAGGAGACAAAATTCAAATCTACCTGCCCCAAACCCACCCTTGTTAATGAGCGAAGAGGAGATATAGCCTATATACAACCAGGTGAGACAGAAGGTAGTTTAATTAAAACACACTTTTGTTTATTTTTAACTATTAATTGTTATAAAATAGATTAAATCATTATTCGAATTCAATTCATTTGAAACTAATGTTTTAAACTTATTTTTTTAAACTCCAGTAGTAATCCATTCAACAGGTTGTAGAAATAAAGTTTAATACTAAGTTCAGTTATATTAATATAAAATTGCCAGCTCTACAAAGAAATATTCTAAGAAATTAATTACAAATCATGAACAGACAATATTTGTGGGTTTGGTTTGATGTTCTGATGAAGAATTGATGATATTTTTTTTTTTTTTAAACTTTTATTTTCACAAAAAAATTATTTGTTTATTTAAATATTTTGCCAATAAAATTACTAATGGTTCGGATTTAAATGAAGGAATAATGTATTTTGATTGTTATATTAAATATTATTTTAATATTTTTACTTTTATTATACCACAATTTACTTTTAACACAACACAGCTACTCCGTTAATTTTAATGATTGTTTTAGAACTAAGGATGCAAAGATGGAAAAAATTTTAAATAGGAAGCTAATGAACTTGTAATAAAAATAATTTTTTGTTAATGCTATATTTGTCCCCTAGATAACCCTGATAACGATTAAAAAGTTTCAAAAGTTAAAATTAAAGAAAATCATGATTCAATTATTTATTATTGCAAAATATGTCAAATTTAAAATAAGGCATATCTAATCTCTCACAAGTATTTAGTGTCATTTGACATTTTGTAGCTTGGCTTTTTTCATAAGTCTGTGGCAGATAATTTATAGGTTAAATCTTCATATACTACAAAGTTCATAAAAACTATGAAATATTTTACTGGAAGAAACGGTTTCATTAAAAATGGTATAGGATGTTACTTACCGGGGATAAGGATTTGTAAGAAGTGGAACCTGTGTATAACCCAGGGTTATAGACACCTTCTTGTATATCTCCTGTGAGTAGCTACCCTCTCTCCATAAATTTAAGCATATAGCTAAACAAGGTATGGCGGCTGGGAGGAGCTCACAGAGTGTAGCAAAATGATCATACCTGAACAAAATATTAAAATTAATAAGAAAAAAATTAATTATTTCACAATTTCTAGCCTCACCTAGGTTTACTATCTTACTAAATATGGAATTTACAATAAATAATTATTAGAAACAGAATGAAATATGATATCTTGATCTTTAGAAATCTGTGGTATAAAGCCTGAAATTTTGTAAAATATATTAAAATTAAGATGCATTAACGATTCTGCACAACATTCTAATAAACTAATGTTATCAAATTTTTCCTAGACCAGATATTTTTAGCATGTTTTACTCAATAAATAAGACAGAAATAAAACATTACCATGTTAAACAAACAAAAAGGATATCGCTGAGGTATTAATTGCTATTGAAATGTATTACAATACATTGGACAAGATTGCATTTTTTTCTAGCATTTTTTCACTTTATTTTTAAAATAATGAATACTGTAAGAGGAAATTATCTATCAGCAAAGAGTAATAGGTCAATAATTTTTTATAAGAACTATAATGAAGGATTTGCTAAACTCCTTACAGAGCCTAGAGCTTATAAAATAAGTTTCCAAAATAACTTAAATCAATGTTATAATCTAACAATTGTAACTCTGACTCATGAAGTCAATAAATAGGGCACTCTTAAAAACATATAACTTTTTTTTTGTGATTAATGAATTAAGAAATATATGACGAACAAGTTCAAACTAAAACACTTTTCAGTCCTTTACACATTTTTTCCTACAAAATTCTCCTTTTTTCAAGGATTATTGTGTTATATGCAATAAATATATGATTATTTTTTTTGGAAATTTATTTGTCATTTTTATGTTTTAAACTTGAGTATAAAACACTAAGTTTTTATCAATAAACCACATACGATAGATGTGTATGACATCAAATGATAATAATCAAAGCTTGTGACAAACTTACAAAAAAAAAATAAATAAAACCAGCGTCACAACAAATCAAACAGATCCAAGGAGAAAATACGTGGTAAGGATGTATTTATTCTCAACCCATGGCACACTTGAGAAGGCATGTGGTCAGTTTACCATTCTAACAGCCTGACTTTTTCCTATTCAATGAATAATGATTCTCAATGAGGGCTGGGGATTCCCAAGGAACACACCAGGAATTCTCTGGTTCATTACAAACACAAGCAAAAAAATAAAGAAAACTGTGTACCGTGAGCATTGAACTTGACCCTTTGGCTCAGGAGTCCAGTAACCATCAGGCTAACGTACCCGCACGCTAACTTAAAATGGGACTAAAAAACATCAACCATTAATTATTTATTATTAAATAACTTAGCTCATGGAAAACTGATGAAGTAGGAAATTTCATACTTCTATAAAAAGCTGACTGGTGGAAGTTTTTAATCAAATTTGGATAATATAAATGAAAAATAGGCACATAATCCACAGTATAGCCAGAGGTCCTCAGTGACCAACTTAGAGCACTGAAGATGAGGTGTAGGCCATGAAAGCGCTCAGCGCCGTTAAAATAAATGGTTTGAACAGTGGAAGTTGTGACCATTTTTCACCCACCTTTCAGAAATTGCATTATTATAAAACTAGGAAGTCCACCATTCAACTTTACTAAAAAGAAGTAGCCTTTCAAAAAATTGTTGTTATAAAATGTTCCTCATTTCCAATTTTTAAACTATTTGTCTAACGTAAATTGCACAAAATATTCTTCTTTTTCGTTTTGCTTCTTCAGGTTTTATAAGTTAATAAGCCCCATATTGTCAAAATCAGGAGTTGCCATCCATAATTTTATTAAAATATTGATCATAAGTTTTTTAATTATTAAAGTAGCAATTGGACTATTATATTTTTATCAGTTTCATTAAAAGGGACAGGGATCAGTTATACATTCTGAATTGCAAGAATTATTATTGCAGGTATCAGTTATTGACTAAATTAAGGAAAGTCATTAGTGTATGAGGACAATAATTCTTATTACTTATTATAAAAATGTACAATCACTGACACCACTCCTAAAGGAAATATAATCACTGAATACATTACTTTGATGGATTAGTAAATATTATTTATAACAAAAAAATACAACTTAAAAATATTTGATTTGCATCAAATATTTACAAACAAAAACTGCTTATAATACCTTAGAAATAAAGAATTGCATAGTTTCTTTGCATGGATCCTATTCCCCAAAATCAAAAAATGTGGATTTTATATTCAATGCATGCTAGTTGATCGTTTATAAAATTGGAAAAAATAGTTTGAGTTTGGTCAATGAGTTTCCAACACAAACATATTTGTGAAACAAAAAGTCTGAAATTTAGATCTTCTTTGGGGTTTTGAAACAAAAACATAACAGAGTTATGAGACATAATATTACTAATTTTTGTAAAACCATGATACAAAAATGAATAAAGCTATTAGTATTATTACAAAAATAATAGATAAATATAAATATACCAACAGAAAAAATAAGGGAGAGCCATGAATGAAGTTTTTCTGGCTAATTTGTTTGGATGGGTAAATAGTTGACCGTTTAAATATACAATTGAAAATGGGTCCAATTAAACCCCCAACTAACATTTCAATCATTCTAATTTGTTTGTAAGTACAAAAATATTTTTTTTATAATTATGGAGGAAATGGCCAGGATTTGGCCAGTATCTCATATCAACCGTTTTCTTCATAATCAAACAAAAAGGGTTTTGTACTTACATAAATGATTCATGATCACAAAAATACTCTAAGTTTGCTTGCTTCAGCATAAATATAAGTGATACCTTGGTACTAGTCAAACATTGGAAATGAAAACTGAGACGACCAACAGCAGATGTCGCAGTAAATTGGAGATATTCAAAGTACCTTATATATA
>KZ807171.1:360225-387468 GCA_000696205.2 Oncopeltus fasciatus | reverse complement strand
TCGTGTGAGAATGGTCGGGGTTTCGGCCAGGAAGAAAAAATATACACCACAATTTGGAGTAATATTTTTATTATTTGTGCCAACGTTTCGGCTTAACTAGTAAGCCATCATCAGGGCTAAAAAGACAATACACACAGAAAACAGTAATGTATAAAAATTGAAATAGCTGTACAAAAAAGGGAAAAAAAAGGGAAAAAAAAAAAAAAAAAAAAAAAAATATAAAACCTAATCTTAACAAAACTTAAATATGAAAACTAATTTACCAATAGAGTTGAAAACATTACTACTCTCAATATAAATTACACTCATACTTACTTCTTGGCAAAATTAAAGGGAAAAAAACTTCCCTAATAGCAAATCAGTTTTTAATTACCCTGACTGATACCCTGACTATACTCTCCTATTTTTTCCCCTGCAGAATGGAGGAAAACTCTTGTTTTCATATTTAATTGTATAAACAAGAGGTATCATTCTTCTGATAAATATTTTTGACCTGGGTTAATTTTTAATATTTTAACCAGGTCAGTACTTCTTGTACTTTTGATACTATATGTAAAATTGTATTTGTCCTGAAGTCGTAATCTTGTTACTTTATCTAAAACTATTTGGATTTACTGCAGTTTAATTTAAATTTATGGATTATACTTGAAGAAACTTATATTTTTTTTTAAGAAAAAGTATTTTTTCTATAACCTTGTCATTTTATTTAAATTGTGATAATTATTAACAATGTTATTTGTACTGTTGACCTCATCAAAAATATAATTATAGTTGAAGAAAACATGCATTAACCATGTTCAAATGGAGAGTTTTGGCCATGGAGATTATTAGTAGAGGATAACAAATTCTCTAACAAAACTTAGGTTCTTTGAATTAATATTTTACTTAGCTGTATCCTGATTTTTTTTTCTTTTTATCGATCTATCAGCATTTGTAAATAATAATCTTGTTATCTCATTTCTTTAATTTAGTTCTATGTAGGTTGCTACTATGTTAATATTCTTGTTGGTTTATTTTCCTTTTATTTTATTTTTTGAGATTTATTATTTTAATGAATTTATCAAAAGCTATTTTTCCTGATATGTTTTAATATTTGAAATTAAGTCAGAAATTCAATGTTTTAGTTGACAAAGCAAGTCACTGATATTGAATATATATTAAAACAGCTTGAAGTTAATAATTTAAGTAAGAAAAATTTAAGATAAAGTATTTATCATTTTTGGGTGAAAAACTATAAGTATAAATTATAACATAATATCTTAATTTATTGGCTTCAGTCTTATAGAGAAAATGGTAAATTTAAAACAAGGGTCGAAAGAATTCTTAAAATTAAATTTTCCTAATTGAGATAGATAAAGTTGAGGAGATATTGATTCAAATCAAATGTGTGTAATTACACATTCAAAATGTGGGTAATGCAAAAATGTATGACATTCTCTGAAGAATAAAAACATTTTTGACCAAATTGTTTATACCCCAACCAAATCACTAAAAAATATCAAACAGTCTGAATATTTAGGATATTAAAAACGAAAAAGTAAAAATATATGTACAAGTATCAATAGTATTATTCCATCTGCATACTATTTGGTAAATAAAACAATAAACGTTTGTAAGTGCTGTATGTTTAAAAATTATAAATCGTTTTGAATGGCAGTTACTTTCTGTGATACATAGTTATCAGTAGTCGTCAGATGCACAACAGTTAGCTTCAGATGCAGTTAGGAATACTCAAAAAATACATATAGAAATATAAAATTTCCAACAATTATGATCCATAACATTTTACAAAAAATCCTTATTAAGAAGGAAATTTATTATTGTATTTACAATGGGCAAGACCTTCTCCCACTCTTTCTACCCAGCCTGTTTAAGGGAACCTTAGTGGTCATATCATTAAGCTCATTGTTCTCTCTGGGTTGTAAATTAAATTTCCTCATTTTCTCATATTTATATCCATCTTAAATATTTTGCAGCTCCAATATAGCGAATTATTTGCTTGTATAAAAATGTAATGGAAAATTTCATTAAAAAGAGCTGAAAACTGTGCCCTTCATAATAAATATAAACACACACACAGCCAGTCTCTCTTCACTCCTCATTGACGAAGGGACAGAAATTCCCACAAATTTGACTCTATGATTTTTTTTTTCTTTTTGTATATTCACTGAACTCTCTATCCTTCCTGTTCTTGATTTCTATATATCGCAGCCGCGAGTGTTTCATTTTCTATATATATATATATAGCCATTTAAATAGTAATAGAGAAAACAAGAAATTAATTTTCATAAAATCTGTTTAGAGAATAATCTCACAAGCTGAATTCTTTATAAATTTGCTAGATATGTAAAGCTCAATGATTTTGTTAGAATTACACAATCCCCCAGATAGATAGGTACATATGTTTGGCAATTAGCCTATTGTGTTAGTGATTTTAAACCCTTGATTTTATGCCCTTAGAATTTATGAAGGCTCATATTGAAATTAAGCACATTGAACAGATAGTACCTAATCCCAAATTTCATCAAATTCGGTTCTCCTACCTCCAAGAATTAAAATCCAAGGCTTAACCCGGACAAACAATTCATTTATTTCTTAATTCAAATAGTTCTTGCTGAATAACTATTGTAATCTGTCTAGAAAACGCAAACCATAATCCGTCTTAGAAATGGTAGAGACCAAGTGCTCTTCTCCAACTTCCAATATAACAGTGAGCCGTTGTTTAATGCTAATAAATTCTCTTGTGAGAAGAGCAGATGGCAGACAGTAATTACAACGGATCGCCGCCGAGTAATTAGGCGACAATTGAGACAATCGTCTCAACAAGGGGAGTTGAAGCATAGGTCAAGACGATTTTGATATGTAGCCATTAAGTCGGTCGACATAAGGCCGGAATGGATGCGTGGGCTTTGTACTTTCTCAAGGTGATTACTCACTTTTTAAAATGCTAGGTGAATCTCTCACTAGTTTTCTTATTCATTAACTAACCTTTAATATCCTGGTTTTTTTTTTAATTTTTGAAAAAAGTGTAAAATGCCTACTGCACTGGCTGGAAGTAAGTGGTGGAATGAGAGGTGGGACACCCCTAGATACTAGAGGGGGAGGTTTGCTGGAGCCTGCTCTCTGCCACAAAGTCTGATGTACCAATATGGACATGCTTGGTTATTAAGGGCTAATGTGCCTTCCTTTTCTCCACTTCTTACCCCTTTCAAGGGATACTAAATTAAGAACATTTACATTAAGAATTTTGTTATATATCATTGTACTAGTTCCGTGGGGGGAAAAAATCTATAAATCTTTAGTACTTAAGTCTACAAAAGTTTTTTTTTTTTTTTTTTCAACTGGCTGAGATAGTTTGACTGCTTTTATCATTTGTTGTTTTCAAACTAATTAAATTTACTGCTGTCAATTATATATTTTTCAATATTAAAATATTCAGAGTACTGGGCGTAATAACCACGATGTTGATCGCCCTATAAACTGATCCTAATCCTAATCCATTCAGAGTACTGAGAAAAGCCACTTGTTTACTAATTTTTTTGCAATCTTTCTTTGATGGTTTGTCGGAGACATTTCCATTTCTCACTTATAAGTCGAATAATAGTCCGATATAATCAATATATAGGATGTCAATACATCCTAACTTCTTTGGTCCTTCAACATCATGGTTTCCCGGTGAAACGGTTCACCTTGTTCTTCACTATATTTCAGAATTACATTTCATTTTTAAGGATATTGATGTGAGTGCAAAAATTGAAATTTTAAGCTCATCTTGCATATTTGATATATGCTTTCTGGCAGCTTGCTATACGTAATGGTTTTACTGACGGTATCCTCATTTTCCCAAAATCCTTATACTGTATCCTTGATCACTACAACCTTCAAAGTTTCTTATTTTTAATCCCCCTCTTTTTTTTGGAGGGGGGTCGGATAAATGTGCACTTTTATTCCTGTCCTCTCCTTTCCTGGAGAAAAACATCACTCAGGCAAATTTCCTTAAGCTAAACGAATTCCTCAGTATCGTAGTTGATGTATATTTTTATTTTGTCTTTCCATGTCATTGAAATCCCCCGCACTTATAGAATATATAATATATTCATTAATCAAAGAATATGGATTCAGTTTTTTTTTTGCTCTAAACTAAATATTATGCCTGCTTCATTGAACGAAGGTTTTTAAGCGCACTTGTTGCTGGTAATCCCATCTGAAGATCGTCAGGTCCTGTTCAATTACGAACTAAATGCAATTTCTAGTCTGTGAAATTAAAATGTACAAAAAACCCCCCACTCCCATATCTTTAATTTCGCCTTGTAACTCCCAAAACATTTTTCCATCAATAAATAAATCCGTATTATTGAGCTTCACTAATCTAATCTAAATGTTGCATTCATTACATCGATAGAAACTTCTTGTATTCACACTTGACGTTTCAGTTAATTCCTCTAACTTATTTGTTCTACTTCGCTCTATAACGAACTTGAGTCTTTTAAGTGACATTTAAAAGTGATGTGCCAAATTTCACTTATACTAGCAACTAATTGCTACTTAAAAGTCATAAACTTAATCATCGGTTCAATTAAACCCCCTCTTCTATTTATTCAATTTCGTTGTATATCTACTAAAATACATTTTAATAAATAAAAAAGTCTGTGTTAAGTTCCATTAGTCTAAACCAAATATTAAACCCGCAACATAGAAAAAAATTTTTTTTTTAATGGTTTTTAGGCACCCGTGTCATTGGAGGTAATCCCCCACTCCTATTACGTCCGATTTTGCACAATTAATAAGTCTGCTATTAAATCGTAAAATTAAAAAATTTTATACAGGAAAACTCCGTCTTCCATTGTTATGTTTCATTGCACAACTCCTTCAATATGTATCTTATTAGCAAATAAATTTGTGTTGTTAATAAAATAAATTAATTAAACACTCAATGAGATATTGTGTCCACTGCGTTAAAAATTTATTTTAATACCACTTTATCTTTTAGGTAATCCCCAATCCCTTTTTTTTTCTTTTTTTTTTTTAAGGCAACACACCAAGTTTAATCGAATAAAAGAAATAATTATAGCTTCTAGGCCATTAATTAAACTTTATGCTCAAAATAAACTTCCACTTCTGTGTGTTCAATTTCGCTAACTCCTAAAATATGACTTTCATCAATAAACAAATTTATATTGAGAGTCATTCCTTAAAACTGAATTTTACGTCCGCTACATCAATTAAGAAAACGAAAACCGCGACCCCCCCCCCCCCCCCATTTGTATTCATAGATTTTCGGCAAGGATCCGACTTAATCATGGAAGGCTTGTCGGAAAGATGTTTTCTTTTTTCCGAGCTTTCGCACATCCTATGATGGCTTCTTCAGGGCTGAATGTCGAATGAGGCCCTATGTGAATATCTTTATTGATATTAACAACCACTTAGAAAAATGTAGGAGCAGATTTACTTTGCGAAAAGTTTGGTCGCCAGTAAAGACTTGAATGTAGGCTCCCGTTCCTTCGGATTCTAAAAAGAACTGGCTATATGATAGGATGGGACTGTAAGTTCTCTGAGAATTAGGAGGGAACCAAGGCACGACCTGATGACCTATTGTTGATCGGTACGAAGTGCTCTCGTGGAGTTTGGGGGAGAACTCGTGCTTTTATGACTATTAGAAATGTTAGTACGTAAACAGTATTTAATATAAATTAAACATGAATAAGTGTGTATATAGAAGTATATATTGCATTGCCTGCAACAAATGTGAATGATTCATAATGCTTTAAATTCTGTCATAGATATATTTAAAGACATTCATTTTGAGGTAGGTGGATACGGGACTTGGATTTTAAGATAAATAGAAGAATCGGGTTGAATTTGAACAATAGGTTGCTTTAAAACAGATACAAATTCTCGTTAAATATCTTAAAAGATAATTTTAGATATAGTGGTTATGGTAATATATTTACCAGATGTTCCTGCAAAAAGGTTTGATATCCATGCATTATTAATTGTAATCACAATTTTATAATAATAATTATGAGTATTATATTTACAATTACATATAAACAAGGTGGAATTACCTTTTAATGTCCAGAATAGATGAGGTCTATTAATGTCGGAAATAATATATTTCCTTAATGGTTAATTTTTTTTTTTTTTAAGTGGAGAAGTCAATTTTTTATTAGTCATCTCAATTTACTTATATAAAGTTGATCAATGTGCAAAGCCAAATCCATGAAAATCAAATTTTTTCTATAAATTACAATCATTTTACAGTTTATAGTAATTTTAAATTATTCAATGGAATTTTTATTATCTAAATGACCACATCTCATTTTTCCTATACCCTCATTACTGATAAGATTTAATGTATTTTCGACAGTTATATTTTTCAAATAAAAAGTTTTTCAATTATTAACTCGATTGATTCATTTTAGCATTTATTATTAAATTACTTATATTGTTTCATAACCTAATAAATATTATACTCGTTCTGGACAGCGTCAACTTTTCTTAAAGCTGCGTTTCTCTTTCTTACTTGAACAGTAGTAGCCACTAGGTTCCCTAGGCATATTAAGTCACACTAACCATTAAAAAAAATTTTTAAAAATCCAATAAATAAATAAGACAAAATTAAATAAAATAAAACGTTGGTATTGACAAAAACTTCACTGTATTATAATGATATATATATAATAANACTGCACCGTTAATGTTAACTAATCACTAAATAATCAATGCCTCTGTGACTGCTTCTCATACCCCAATCTGATGTTAGAATGAAGTAGAATTACTGTATCATACAAAGTCATTAGACCTTGGCAAGTCAGATCGATTGATATGGAGTCTCTTAAACATTTCCATATACGAGTTAATCAAGTTCAAAAAAAAAAAAAAAAAAAAAATAGAAAAAGGAACATATTGGGATCGGACGGAAATTTTCTGTTGACTTTTGATAATTTTGTTTGTATTTGGTTATGTAACCCTCAAGCAAAAAAAAACAGGTTTTTTCGGGTAAATTTATACGTGTTTTTGTCTGAAAAAATTTAAAGCCGAATATAAGTATTTTGCAGATTTGTAGAGTTTCAGATCTCGTTGCCTAAGTAAGATAGTATACACTGGTACAATTTGGCGGCTTTTCAGTGGTATGAAAAAAAAGAAAAAAGGCCACTCACTCTTGGCGATCGCTTCTTAGAGAAAAAAGTCAGGAGAAAATTTAAATTCATACTCCTACCCAGTCATTCATACGGGCTAAGCAATTCGGTCTGCGACAGCTTTTCTTCTGAGGACCTTTGGAAGAAATGAATGACTCGTAATTGACTCGAATGGACTGTCTAATTGAGGATAGTCCAATAGAACTTGAGAGTCGACTTGCGCAGTCAATAGGAATTTTATCAATTGCAACATGTGATACACGAAGTTAGTGCGTTTTGAAGCATTCTGGAATTATTGATGTACTACGAGGTTATTATATTCTGCGGCATTTATTTTAAATATTATCAATGAGGATTTGTTATAACTTACTGTCTTTTTAATTATAATCATTGAACTTTTCCTTAAGTCAATTGAAATAGAAGCCCCTCAAAAGAAAAAAATCAATAAACTTATAATGAATAAAATATGCCTTTTTTTGTCAAAATTTAATAACCGTACTATATGAACAGAAACCGATGTTTAACCTTTAACACGTTTTTTTCTTTCTAAGTGAGTGAGTGTTTAATTAATATTATTAATAACAGTTGATTATTCATACGGTAACACTCATCTTAACGGAACTGACGAAATGCGTTCAGAGGACCTCGAAATGCAAATATTCAATGAAAAATCTATTCCTGACTTTTTTTTGTTTACCGTACTTAATTTATTGTAAAGTATAAAATAAGTTTACAGTAAAATGACAAGTCTCCCGTTTTGCGAATGCTGGCACGTGTGACTAATAGCGCTGACGACTTGTGGCTGGTGTAAGAGGAAGAATGCTCCAGAGGAGGATGTGAGGGTCATTGCTACAGATGAGTGAGTGGCCAGTTGTGAGGCCTTGGCCAATTCCAAGCCATTATTTTCTTCTTACTGCAAAGAATAACTACTTAATGGAACATATTTCACTAAAAGTATTGCTTTATCTATCCAAATTATATATATATATATATATATACAATGTTAACCATACTACTTTTCCAACAGTAAACTTCAATTCATTTGTGAGGAGTGGCACTTGCTGCGCATTGATGATTCAGAAGCTTTTGTTCCCAATCCCATTCAAACAGCTCTTGACAAATGCTTTAACAGTCCAGTCTAAGGATTCCGACTGGTCCCATGTGTAACTCCTAGCATTGGGTTTGGGAAAAACGTTCACAAAAGGCCATTTGCAAATTTATGAGGGCCTACTTAGACTGTAACAAATTTAATTAGAATTTTTACCAAAATAAATGATGCTGTATATCTTGCAAGTAGCTTAATAAGACAGCCTCTCACTGATACCAGGACATTCCTAGGCTCTGAAGATGAGGTTGTTGATCTCGAAAGTTGTGAAAAGAAAATTGTACGAAGATTAGAATTTTCTTTTGTAGAAAACCCTTGTTTCTATACTTTCTCATATTTATTTTTTTTCTCTTAGTGTTCTTTTTTTTTCACAATTTTTTTCTCCAGTTCACTTGCTCAAGAAAAGTTGTCTAAATGTTCTAGAATTCCCAAGTGATTGGTACCAGAAGTGACACATTTTTTTCTTCATCATTGATAATTTAAAAATTTCTGCTTTTATTCTAATTGTGCTTGATTTTCTTATAAGATTTTTCTTTATTAATACAAATTGGTCATTGGGGGTACCTACTCATTGGTCCTTCACGTTTTGCCGGTTCATATCTTCCAATAAATAACCTAAAATAATGAAAGGGGAGTAATTGATTGTACATGTCTATCATAATATTATGAACAGATATTTTTGTAACAATTTCCTGTAACTTGACATCATTTTTGATTTCTGCAGGACAAGATTTCTTATTAATAAATCGTCATAGTTTATTACCATACTAACTTTTGTTAGGTTCCAATAATCAAGTCAAATTCAAGCCATTTCTATTGTTTTACTGGAAGAAAAATAGCTGTTAAGAATTGGGTATGTCAAACTGTGCGCACTTATGTACGGTGCAATATCTTAAATTAAGCCGTGAAATATAATTAGAGTACAAGTCTTCCTCTCTGGAAAATATTAAGTTTGCGGTTCATAAGTCAAAATTAGTTGTTTCTCTACGTGAGATTTGGTATGTCGCTGTTAAATGAAAGACTTGAGTTTGCTTTTGCGTAAAATTTGACGAATAAGAGGAGACCTGTAATGTCTAGGTGGGAATTGATTAATTGTATAAGCGTAGAGGATTACAGGCCATGGAAACTTAAATTACAAATATTCATTAATTGCGAAACATTGGGATTCATTTAGATTCGGTGTTGACGAATATTTGTAATTTAAGTTCTTTGTGCAACTGAATTAGCTTCTTCCATTTCAGTCTTGTCATGAGCGATGTCCTATTTACTCCGTAGAGCGTTTCTTCATTCTGTCAGTCCATTTCGTTTTTGCTCTTCTTTAGGTCCATTGCTGTGTGATACGTCCAGCATCCTGATACGTGCTCTTCTTATTATAACCTCTTTGCCTTCATTTTTACAAGATAAACTCTTTTGTTTCGTGTAGCAATTCTTCTCTGTCTCACTTCGCTCGTTATCATTGGAGGACTTAACCCTCAAATCTTATGATTTTTCTTTAAGGGATATTCCTTAATGCTCATTTTTCACAGCAGTACATTAGTAATGGTTTTATGATTTCACAGTTTATCTTAACTTGAGCCTTGAGGATCCTTTTTGTTCCTCAGAACAACTGGTAACTAAGAAGGCAGCTCGATTAATGCTAGCTATCCATGATCAGATGCTCTGAATGATCATTTATAGTGGTTACCATAGACTGGAGGAATTTCAAGTGATCTACTTTTTTAGGTTAATTTTCCTACATTTGTGTTTACATTGAAATGTTTTTCGTTACTTTCTTTGATGTTTATCATGTTTTACTTTATTAAATGATACTTTCACATCATGATCATTTTACATACTTTATCTTAATGCATTATGATACTGTTATTAAGGCACTGGCTAGCTAGCTATTGAATGTCTTCTTTCTTAGTACTACAGATTTTCCATCATCTGCATCTGCTTGCTAAAACTTATGCGTTCCTCAAACTGACTGATGTATTATGGCTGGCTATGAATTGCTTTCATCCACTTTTGAATAGCTCGCTTGACAAGCTTTCTAATACAAAAGCTATTTGTATTTTCAGTTTTATTGTTGCCTTTCCAACATCGAGAAAGTTTATTTCATTCACTTTATCTTGTTCCCAAACCTATGCTATGTATTGTCATTTTTGTTCATTTCTTTATGGTTCAACTGGTACTTAGAAGTAGTCTTACCCGATTTATAAATTCTCATCTTATACATCTTACCTTTCTCTGTTTGATTTAGGAGCTTTAAAACCAATCTTTCTTTTCTATGCAAGTGTAGAACTCCACTTTGATCTTTCTTCAAAGAAGTCTCTTATATAGATTGCTAACTTCTAAGCCTAACCTTATATTTTTCCTGGGGTTTTCCTTTCCAAAATTATAGACATTTGCTTTTTATCTGTCTTTGATAGCTGTCAAACAGTTTTCTGTGAACCATTATTATTTCTTGTGTTTCTCTCGAGTTTCCTTCTTTTGTATTATTATCAACATTTTCCCATTTTATTTCAAAAGACGTCCTAAGTTCAGAGAGTTTTAATCTTCTTCTGAGCTCAATTAAATATATTGATAAGAGTTGTGTTTAGAGATTTCTCATATCTTAAGTTCTAAGTAGCTTGCTGGCTATATCGACAGTGTGTTGCATTTTTTTAACACAGTTTAGACAGCCCCAAACTGTATTAACTCCAAACATTCCATGAGGAAAGTTAAAGTCATTTATACCAAGCCTGGGTTATCACTGTGTGTGTCCATGTATGGTCTTGCATTGGAAGTCCTCCATGCAGGAACACTGTTAACTAAGCTTATTTTCCATATTCCATTGAAGATAGACTTATGTTTAATTTTATTTAACTTAATCTCTGAGATGGTCGGTTGTGTTAGGGGAGGTAGAGAGGCATTCAGATACCCAAGCTCATGCTTAAGTATATTTTTATCATGAACCTTATGCAAGAATATTGTGAAAATAAAAATTAGGAAATTACTTTCAACTTCTATCATTTTTTTTCATAACATTCATATTAACAAATATTTTAATGGTTATTGAATTTGGTCTTCCTAGGGTTTAGAAACCCTCTTCATCTCATCTAAATGAATCTAAATTCAACCTAAAACAAATTCGTCCAATGCTCTGCAATAAGAAACCAAACTACTGAAGTTGATTTTGATTTTAAAATATAGGAAGAAGTTATATTCCTAAAGACCTTACTTAATTTTATAGAAGAAAGAAATGTGTTAGAGGTTGGGGCTTGGATCCATTGTAATTTGCTTGAAATAAAATTAAGCATCTGAGGTTCTTTTGACAAAAAATTGAATGATTTTGTTGCTTGAAATTGGTCAAGGTTGAAAAGAGGTATACCAAGTATTATGTCTTTATTAAATGCTAAAGTTAAAAATTAAATACATAATATAATATGTACAAAATTATATTTTTTAGCATTTGAGTTTATTAATATCTTTCTGAAAAATATATATTAAAAGGGATCCATATAAGTAAAACTAAGAAGGTATGATTGGCCCTAATTTTATTTTTAAAATAAAGAAAACAAATTCGGTTTATGAGTTTTTTTCTTAAAAACCCATAGGATGAGAATGTTATTGGCTGGAATCGGGTGGGGTTTGGTTGTTTAGAGGAACATGGAATTAAAATATAATAGATATTTAATAATGAAGAGAGGGCGTACTCAACCCATAGAGAGCATCCCTTTCTGCCACTATGCCAGTTGAGCCTGCCTTAGTGACCTTAATTTTTACACCCATTGTTCATTAATTGTAGAAAAGCATTTACAATTATAAATAAGTCAATTAATGTTATATGCAGTTAAGCATTTAAGGTATGCCAATGAGTATAATGATATTAATGAGTCCATTAAACAATTTAGGTATTCAATTCAATAATATCCATCCTTAAAGAAACATTGAAACTCTGTATAATTTATGTAGCTCTTACTTATTTTTGATAGATGTTCTTTATAGAACATAAGATTCATATATTTTTTAAGAAATTGAATTATATTGACAATTGACACTACCATCTTAAGTGCATGTGTTGACCCTCATCAGGGCATTGATTTGACAGTTTACTACTGATTGAAATTGTAAGTTTTCTTGCTTGTTTCGTCAAGGATATTAAAATGATAATATAACAAGGGTTTAAAATAATATGCAAAAATTATGAGAAAAAGAAATTAAATAGAACATGTATGAAACAAGTGAAGAAAATAATCATAAAGTTCTTAAAAATGCACATTACTCAGCTTGCAGAGAGTGTACAGAAAACGTCACTTCTGGCTCGCAAGCGCTTCTGTATTTTGAATGGAGGTTATTTACTACTTTCTGTGTCTGATTAAATTGATCAGGGGGCTTCTAATAGTCTTCCCATCATCAAATATGGTGTAGTGTGTGGGTGGGTATGAATCTTATTTTTTAATGCTCCCAAAAGAAAATAAATCTTGTGTCAAATCATGAAACTTTACTGGCCTAGAAATTGGTCCAACCTAGCCTATCCATCTCTTGTTAAACATCCTGCTAACAGCTCTTCTTGCCTGCTGTGAATAGTGTGCAGGACATCCAACTTGCTAGAACCACATGAATAGTCTTATGTGAAGAGTTACATCTTCAAAATGCTGTAGTTGTTCTTCGATCAATCTCGAATAATCAGCATTGAGTCAACCCATCAAAACAAGTAGGCCCAATGATTTTATTGCCAAATATTATACACCATACATTCACTGACCAACAATGTCTGACTAACTGGCAAATAGAATGGAGTTAAGGACCCAATGTTAGACCAGTTGTGGCAATTAAGTCTATTCAGACTTCCATCACTTACAAATGTAGATACATCTGAAAAGTGTACAGATCTAAAGAAATATCTGTTCCACATAATCATCTCGTCATCCCAATTGTAGAACTCCTGCCTATGCATCCTGTCACGTTCAGATGTAGCTTTGTGAAGATAGATATGGTAAGGATGGTATCGTTCTTGCTTTAAGAGCTTGTGAACTTTTCCTAAAGAGAATCCAGTTCGTTTGGCTATCTCCCTAATGCTGAGGGGTGGATTTGACCTTACTCTTAATGATGTCCCTGTCTCATTCTTTTCCTATACACCCTTTTATATCAAAAATTTCCTTGATGTGTATTATTTATTATTCGTAATATTATTTAACTTTTTTATTAAGAAAGATAAGAAAAGCTGTCTTAAGCTGAGCATAAACTTTACTCATAAAAAATCATAATAATGTCAACTATTTCAGTATTTATAAATCTAATTTTTAAATGACACATGAGAGAAAGCTCATGAAAACAATTACTTCTTAAAGTAGATTCTTAATATTTATTATCGGTCTCCTAATACCTTCATTATGTGCTAGTCCTCCCAAGACTGGACTCACCAAACAAGACTTTCTCTTACAAGATTGAACTCTGCATACTAATATGAAAATTTTTAAATTTGTGACAAGAGATTTCCATTTTTTTTTTTTTTTTTTTTTTTTTTTAAATAAATGCTAATCCTCCCAAAATGATCAAAGAAAAGCTGTTCCTTGTTTGTAACAGAATTAAACAATTGTTTTAGCCCATCAGCCTAATCTTGTGAACATCTAATAATACTTGTTTTTCTAAATCAAAATATCCCAAGTAACATATTTTGAAATGACTTAGCTCTTCAATTTTCAATTTCTAATTATCCAACTGCAGGTTTTGGTTTCTTTCATAACTTTTTAAAACTGTGTAAATGAAAATAGGAGTCACTGTAAGCCCCTATTTTTGAACACACATGTGTCCTGTATACAGACAGTGATCTAAGAACAAGTGTCACATTCTGAAGTGATGGACAACCAATTTTTTCTCAGATCAACTGTTAAAAAAGCAGGACCTGTCTTAAAATGAACCTTCTGTTTTTAGTGTATTATTGCTAAATATTAATGTGCTTAATAGCTATATATGTATATATTTCTTTAAGTGTGTGTGTATATAAAATGTATAACTATTCTAGCGAATAGTTATTGATAAGAAATCCATGGTACAAAGTAAATATAAAATGTAATTTACATTTTTTTTTAATGGATGTTATGAAAGATATTTGAGGATGATCTTTCTTCTTTTTTTTTTTCTAATTAGCCTCCCATTCAACCACTTGTCATGAAGGGAGGGGGAGGGGCTGTCATCTGTTTTCCACCCTATTCTAAACACAATGGACAAGCTTCTTTTTATCGATAAATTGCAAGACCCTCTCTCTTATTTTTAAAGTATTCAAACTAAATTTGGTATTTAGGCTTTTCAATGAAAATAGTTAATGTCAGGTGAGTCCAAAAGGGGGGGTTAGAGGAAAAACAACATTTATAATAAAATATTTGTTTTTATTGAAATTACTGAGTTGTTTTGGGACATAATAGGGGTAAAATCTAATAAGCTTACGTTCAATGCATGGTTTAGATCCATGACAGTTCTCAATCAAAAATTCTTCTATAGAAGATTAAAAATATCTCTGTTGGTGACATTGCTTGACATCAATACCAGTCAATAACGTGTGTAATCATAGTATCCACTCCTTGCACCATAATTGGGCCCCAAACTTTGAAGAAGGGAATTTAAAAAAATCTTTTTAAATCTTATTGTGTTTTTTTTTTCTAAACACACTTATATTCATGATCAAAATATGTTTTTTTGGAATGAATAAGGCTGAATTTCATATACATATATTAATTGTGTCTAGGAATGAGAGGATTAAAAGTTGTAAAGAATGTAATTCTTTTTTCTGTAAGCAAGGGTAAGCAAAAAAAATGTATCAAATTTTCATAAAGATATTTAAGCCCAACTGAATATAAATAAGTTAACAGAAATTTCATCTTCGCCTACTCTTAAACCGTAGATTATAAAACCAGATATCCCTTCCCCCACAATACTATCTGTCTTAAAACACCTTCCTAGTCTTATAATTAATGTATTCCAACTATTACAATGGAACATTAATACATAATACTATCTTTAACTCCTTCTGCGAAAGCTCCTGCCTTGAAACCCTCCTGACTCCAGGAACCACATTATCAAAGATTCTCTTTGCAAAACCTCTAGACTGCAGGCATTCCTTTGAAAAATATATTTTTCAAAACTCCTGGTCTAAATATCACATAAATCTCCTGATAAAAAAAAAAACCGCTCTTTAAAACCCCAAGATAGCTGATATTCTCAATCATTCAATAAATAAAAGAAGATAAATTAAAATTTTAATTTCTGTATTTGTAATTCCATAATTTTCAACTATATTTTGAAGAAAAAACTGAGCTAGCGATATTAATAAAGGTAGTACTAAAATTCAATGTAAATAATTTTCAAATTTTTTTTCTTGGATTTATATTTTCACTCATCAGGAGAATATTTTTTTTGAATAAGTATTTTTTATAACTTGCCATATTTTTATTTGTTTTTGTTTTCTTTTTATTTCTGTGTATTAATTTAAACAAAATTCAGTTAATAAATTAAACTTATGATATACTTTATAAATATAATAAACTAGGAAATTATTTAAATTGAAGATAAACTCACCATTATTAAGATTATTTAAATTTAAAACATTTCTTTGTATTATTTTGTTTAAATAGAAGTGTTATTGACCACAGAGATGTAAGATTTAAGAGGTAGAGTTTGGTCCAAATGTTGATAAAAAAAACAAATAATATTTTTTTTAAACACATTTATGTGCTCCATATTGAGATTAGTGCAAGTTAAGTGTTTACAATTTTCAGAGTTATAAAATTCTAAATTGAAAAATTTAATAAATTCAAATACAATTTTTTGAATTAAAAAACTGACTGGAATAGACTCAGAATTCTTTAAATAGAGTATTTTTCTACACAAAGATTAAACTAGTCTGCAAAGAAGCAAATTGATAAATTGTGAAGTAACTACGTCTCTCACTTCTTGTCCATGACCCTGATTGTTTTCAATTGGCCAATTATAGAGAGGACAGAGGCTCTTGGGTCCTTCCTCTAGCACAATAATTCATAATATCTTTGATTAAGGGAGTTTCCTTGCAGACTAAAGTGGTTCCATTGACCTCTCAAGAGCTGTAATAAATAAAAAAAATTATCATATATTATAAGGTGGTAAAGAATAAAAGTATTTTATCACTGCTAAAAACACTTATAGTATTTAAATGTAAGCTCATAAAGTCTAATAAATGTGTAAAATTGAACAATGAGAATAGTGGGTTTACTTGCATTCTACAGTTCAATTAAAAATTGCTTATGGGCTATATTGACCAGAATATTTATAATTGGAATTATTAGAATTAAAATCATAAAAATGTAACATGAAAATCAAAACTTTTTTTCTTTGTTATTTAGAAAATCTAAACATTAAGAGTAGGATCTGCAAGGAATGGAAAATTCAAGTATTTTTCATCTATTTTGATCCTGAGGAATTTGTTTAGTTTATGCAGTTCCTGTATTGATTAACTGTCATCTTTGTGAGATGTATGCTAAAGTTTTCCTTGCTATTGTAAACTCGTCTTTAAAATATGCTTCCAGCAATTTTGATTAATTTTTTTAATCTTCTTTCTACTTTTAGATTTTTTTTTTTTAATTTGGTTAATCTGATGTCTTATTGAAAGTACTCTTGTGTTGTGTTTTTCAAAAAATTGAATTATCTTTTATTCTTGTGTTGGGTTTTTAAAAAGTTTTTGGAAAAATTAATCTTTAGATTAATTAAACAGAAAATAAATTTATTTTTAATAATAGATTTTCTTCTTTTAATAGCAAAGTTTGATCCACTTCTTATTTCTCCTCTTCTAAATGTCTTAGGTTTATTTTTTTTTTAAAGTAGTTTTGATTACATTCAAGTATATATATAAGCAGCATGCCAAGAAACATATTTTTATTCCTGTCCAAATATTTCAATCAGCTTCACACTTTCTTTATATTATATTAATTGAAGTTTGAGTGTATGCTTGTGATCATGCTCGTGCGCACTTGTGTGTCTGGGAGCATGTGTGCATGCATGCCTGTTGGTGTGTCAGGCAAACATTATATTATTTATTAAATTATATAATCTAATTAAAAATTTTGCCCCTCTGAAAAGTAACATAGACTAAATTCATATTCTCATTCATAATCCATTGGTGGATCGAATCTGTTAACTGCACTATTGCATTGATCTGGAAACAAATATATCAATGCACATTCACTTACACACCTAAACCCACACATGCGTATACTTCATAAACTATGAATTGGTTTAAAGCCTCAAACTTCTCTGTTTAAAAGCTTATGAATATTAATTATTGTTAATAATACAGAATACATTTCACAAAATATATTATAAAAACAATTATTTTTTGCACAAAAATCAGTCTCTACTGTACAGACTGATCATTACTCACCCCAACTGAATTTATTAGTGGATAAAATTGTTTTAGATTCCTTATTCTGAGCACAATAGTTAGCAAACAATTTTTCCACCTGGTCAGCATCTCTTATGAATTCATTGTAAAATTCTTAAACCCTCTTCTGGTTCGTTAAAGTAGTATTTTTTATTCACTAAATCACTTTTTGATTGGTATTCACTTTAATCATTTAATTAAAAAAAACCTCTGCTAGAACAAACTTTAGTTTCTTTTTCTAGTTCAGGATCAGTCCAACCTGAAGCTCTCAAGTTATTGTGGAATGTTAACTTTCACTAATTACGTACTGCACTGTTTAATTTTATTAGATCTGGATGAGTGGTGTTAGCTGCTAAAACTGAAAAATTATTTCCTTCTTTATTGTTTAAAATATTTTTCTCTGTTACAGATCAGATTTGGAGGAATTCTACGACCAGAACATAACAGCCGTAGATGCCAAATAGCTATCTTGTGTCTCAAGTGTGGCATTAAATTCACCACGGTGTATCTTCCCGAATGTTCTAGCAAGCGTGACATGCATAGACTTGGTGGAAGGACTAAAGTGTTTCGTAGACGAAGGAATTCCAGGATATTAATCATTGAGGAACCACAATATTACGAAATGGCTTTTCTACAAATACCGCATTCTGCTTTACCTGAGAAAAATAGTAAAGACCCGCCTTGTCTCTATTGAATGAGACTCTCTTTTGTGCCCATTATACCTTTTAAGTATAATTTCTCAGGACATTAATATAGGATTATATTGTTATTATTATTTTTATAAAAGTGAGAGTACAAAGCTTGTATCGTGCTGAAAGAATACTATTTAAATAAAACAATAACCTGCAAGTTATTTTCCCCTGTAAAACTTTTGATTGTTGGGGATTATGAACTGTAAATGATGGATATATTGTTGGTGTCTGATGAAGGGCCGAATGATCCTTGGAATTGCCTGGACAAAATGAGTCACAAAAGAAAACAATTCCCTCAGGAAACTAGCTTCAACAAAATGAAAAGATTGTGTGGTGAGTATTATACTTTGATTTACATTTTAACAAAGTATTAGTGTTTCTGTGCTTTTATTGCAATACAGAAGATTAATATAAAGAAAAACACTCCCAGCCCTTCATAATTATAGTTTGTAGACTTTGAAATTTTATTTACTCAGACATTCAGTTCTTTTTAATCAATAGTTAGCAAATTAGTTTGCTGATTTACACCATAAATAAAAATAATAAAGAATCATAGATCTCTTATATGAACCTCTTCCTACACATTACTTTAATATAAAGTAATAAAATATTATTAATATAAAACATTATATTAGGTAATATCCCTAGCACCAAGAATGGGTATTATTTCATTTATTGCTCTTTTAAAGAACTCCTCTACTTCGTAGAAGATTAGATCAATCAAGTAGTTGTTTCACTTTATTGATAAATTTATTACTCACAATATCTTTGCTAAATTGGCTTGAAAATGATTGACCTTCATAAAACTCTGTTGAGTATTTTTTGGTGGCTGTATAATTTCTATGTCTTATCAGGTATTTTTGGTTATTTTAATAGTTTCTGAGATTTTTAAGAATTTTCTGAATGTATTTATTTACTTGAAGTATATACTTCCTTGAATTTATTTACTGTTTTGCCCGTTGTCATTCAAATAGAGAAGAATGCGGATGGGCCCTTATATTGGTCCTTTTGACTTTCCTCTTATTGGTCTTTTATTCTTTGACCTGGTGTTACCAATCTCCACAAACTGACTTGTATATAAGATATGGTGGTTTGAAAATATGCCTAATTTTTTTTTTTTAAATCTATATTCAGAAACAAACATTATTCTTTTGTTTTTATTACTTCTTCCAAGAATGTTCATTTTACTGTATATATTTTTTTTTCTTTCATTCTTAATATTAATTGTTAAATATGATTGACTATTCTTATAAATATACATTATAAATGTGTTTTTATTTTTAGGAGTTTCAGTTAATCCCTGGGACCAGGTTGAGGATTTGACTGTTGATTTGGACAGTACTTGCAGTCTCTCTGGTCTTAATGTTGACCTTGCTTCCTCTACTTTTGGAAACAGGTATTTGAGCTTAGTTTATTATTTCTTCGATTCAGTTTATTTTTTGTATGTTATCTATAGCTGAGGACATTTTTTATTTTACATAAAGCATAAAGTTTATATATATATATATATAACAATGAGAATAGTGGGTTTNTATATATATATATATTACTTTATCTAAATGTTATGTGGTGGTGGTTCTATTATAACAGCCAGGACCTTGTGAAATATAAGGGCTAATCTATTGCATATATGATTTATCCATACAGTGAATTTAATTATGTTTGGTTCAAATAAATTTTATTGCAGGAAATAAGATTTTCTGTGTTTTTCTAACTGTTATAAAATTATAGTGAATTATTCTCTGCTAGTAAATCTTTACTATGATGTAGGGATTATTAATCAGTTTAGAGAGCATTATTTTTCAAATCAATATTTTGAAATTTCATCGCACTCACTTTATGACTACAAACAAAAAAAAAAAAAAAAAATTCTGGAAACCTAATTTATCAATTCCATTTAAAATAAACTTCTAACAAAATTTACAAACTCTAAAAGTAAAAAATTACATTCGGTCTCTCTGATGAAGGGTGAGTAGTTTCCCCCAAAATTTGGAAATATTCTGAGTATTTTTTCCTTTTTTTTTTTTATGTTCACTACACTCATTCTTCCTCCTGTTCTTATTTATTATATAAAGAGGTGTATAAAAAGAATCCAATAAATAACTGCTTTCAACCAAATATTTGTGTTATTTTATCTTTGATATAAATAAATTAATACTCAAAGCATAGCCCATTGTTATGTACCCTCATGGGCCATCTGCCAGCCAATGCTGATACCATTCCTTGGGATGGCCAAATGCCACTTACAGCAAACGGAAAATCAGTTTAACTGCGATCTAGCCATTGCTTACGAGTATTTAGATTTAACCTGTAAACCCACTTTTCATCTTCTGGTAAAATCTCACATCAGAAGGGGGTTTCAATAAATTTTCACAAATTTCTAACTTCTTGGCTGATTGATGTGTAGTAAGTTATTGTGGGATCAGTCTACTGCTCTTTTGGAGATTAGATAGCGACTAACAGTATCTTTTGACTTATCACACTCCCTAGCTAGTTCCCAAGTACTTATGGAGGGATTTTACTCAACAGCTCCTGCAGAACCTTATCAATACCCATTAGTGGTCGCCAAGTGCACTTCTTCCTTTCCCTTGTAATTTCACTGCTAAATTTTTCAAACCAATACTGCACAGTGTGCTGGTCAAGGACATCTTACCCTTCTTGTTTAATAATTTCATGAGAATTTATAGGACACTGTCATGTTTCTTCTTTGAAACAAATATCTAAACTGAAACTTTTCTTGAATAAGTTGAATGGGATTCGGTGAATGCACTAAAGGGATTATTAAGTATTGGTAGGTATAGATAGGAATAAAACATTTACTCATTTTCAGTCTCGAGTCCTTTTTTTCTCTTGTTGAAACGATTTTCTTCTTTTTTATATACCCCTTTACATCACAGTTGTGATTGTTTTCCTTATTTATATATAATCATAGTTTCCCATTTCAATATTGATTGCATGATTATTGTGTGTATACTCAAAGTTTCTTCAGAAATATTGGTGCTATAAAAAATATATAAGGTTCAATTCAGGAAAAAATTTAATTGATTGATATTTTTGTTTTGTAACCAGTTCAAAAATGCATTTAAAAAAAAATTTATTATTGTAATTCAGAGGATTAATATCCCTTTCTCTTCAGCAAGTAGCATCAAAAAGTATACTTATTCAATCCAGTGTTCTTTCTTACTTGCGGGATAAAATTAACTTTTTATATTTTATCTATTTACTTTTACTTGTTAAAAATAATTGTTTTACTTGGAAAAATTATTAAAAGAGTTACATAGTTCCTGTATATACATAGTTTCATCTGGAAAACATTCTTCTCTTATTATAAAATGAATTAAAACTTAAAAATTAATTAATATTTTTAGAATGCACAATAGAACTTTCATTTTCCAATTTTAATTTATATATTTGTCAAATGTATAGATGAATAATTACTTTGGGATTGAAACATTTTTTTAATTACAAGTATAATGAACATATTTTAAATAACCGATACCCCTCATTAAAATTTTATTAATCCTTATTGTAAGCTGAGAAATAATTTCTATTATGTATTCTTTTACATCTATTCATTTGTGAAAGAGTGCAGTTTCCCTACATATTAATTAGTATGTATAAATTTTATAATTATTTAATTGCATTATATTTATATATTNTTATTATTAATGAAAGTAGTTTTAAATTATAATTTATTTTTATATTACTTTTCATTTTCTTTATTTTAGTGAAGCAAGTAGAGTATGTCCAGCAGAGTAGCCCTATCAGTAATGATAAAAATGTGTGCATTGAAAGCAATGGTGTTACTTCTGCCCCAGCGACTTCAACTGTGCATGTTTCAACTCCTGAAGAATCTAGGGATCCTCTTTTTATTCCTGAAGAATCTCGGGATCCTCTTTTTATTCCTGAATCATCTGCTATTAATACTGAGTAAACTACTTACTTATATGTATTTTAATGAATTGATAATGATCTTAGACTGAATTATTCAATGAGACTTTCCATATCTGACTATAAGGCAGGGAGATGTCTAGATAAGTTTTTTTTTATTTATCTAAGTTGTGCTACTTTAACATTTATTTTGTAAAAAATATTTAGTTCCATGTATTATTTAAGAATTAAATTAAATTTAGTCTTTAAAAACTATCGGGATCAAAGATAACATTTTCACCTTGTTTATTTTTATTAAAAATTTTTTTTTTTTTTTTTTTTACAATAGCAAAAATGGCGAAGCAGCTGATCAGGGATCTCACAGACCCAAGCACAAACAAAATTTGTATCCAGGTAAGTAAGGGTGATAAACTCATTTACTAGTTTTCAATAAGTAAATAATTCATCTTCCTATAAATAAGTGGAATTTATCTGCCTATAAATAGATAGAATTTATCTTCCTATTCTTTCTCTACTTTTACTAGTAAAATAGAAAATAAAATTGTGTGGCAGTGAGCTGCTTAAAATAATCAATATAATCAAAAAGTCATAATTTTATTACTTGATGATTTTGTTAGGAACGTAACTGTTGTGGTTGTTCCATGACAGCTTTTTGTAAATACTTTAAATAATATTCTCTCCTATTTTATGTACTAGGCACAATATATGATAGCTACATATATATATGTGGGTGTGTGTGTGTGTTTATTTGTGGCCACAGTTTTCTGTTTTTCATAATTAAATTAGGTATTTAGCTAGAAGTGAGGTTTTACCTGTACCATATATTTTAATTTTACTGTTAATAAGCTGAAATTTTTTGTTTTTTTTAAATGTAATTGGGCATATAATTTTGAAATATAAAATGAAAGGCTTAGTTTGTTGTAGAGTGAAATAAGATGAACAAAAGTGGTGGATTACCTGAAATGTCTTGTCCTCGCTAGATATTTATCTAGAAATTTTTTCAAAAATTATTTAGTAGGGATAATATTTAATTAAGTCTAATGAAAAAAAAAAAAAAATTTTTTTATGCAGATAGGCCATCAAGGACAATGCAAATATCATTTTATACAGTTTCCTTCTTTCTTTCTCTTCCAGAAGTTCTTCATCCTTTCTGACTGTTCAGCTGTCCTTTCTTCAGTCTATTTTCTTCTATTGGTACTCCTTTTTTTACCCATGGGAACCTTTAATTCAAAAATTGTCTTTATCTACTCTTCTACTGAAAGAATTATCAATTTTGATTTTAGATGACTACTTTTGTCTTCTTAGTATTCTCTCATTAAAGGAAACGTCTAAAAGTAGTTAGGATGGCCAAATGCNTTGACTGCATGATCCAGTCATTCAGATTTGTTTCAAGTGACAGCATGTCTTCTCTCGCCTTCATGATAGCCCTGAAGATAGTTTACAGTGTAAGCCTAAATATAGGCAGATAATAAAAAATACATTTTTTAAATTGTATTTTTTTGGGTAAACCTTAACCAAATCCGAACAAATTCTCTACTAATAAGGTATTTCATCATACTGAAGTTTAAACCTAATACTTGACTTTCTGTATTTTACACATATGTTTTCCTTTTTTTTGACCGAATCCGAACAAATTCTCTACTAGTGAGGTATTTCATCATACTGAAGTTTAAACCTAATACTTGACTTTCTGTATTTTACACATATGTTTTCCGTTTTTATAACAATCAACCTAATTTTTCTAAAACTTTTACCAGGTATGGCCAAGTTCACCACTCTCCTCTCTGCTCTTGAGTTTTTTCTTATTTATGTTAGATTAAACATTTTTTTAACAATTTAGATATTAACTTTTCATTAGGTCTATTTTTTGTTATTACATCAATATTTTAATTCATCATTTTAATTGTCAATGAATAGACGAGGATTTATTAATCTATCTTTATAATAAATAATGCAGTTAGTTTTGTTTTTGAATATTAAAATCATAAAATTTATCTCCCAATATTTTTCATCATTCTTGAAGTCCATATATTCTGTGAAGCATTCTTCCAATCGCATTAGTATTTAAGTTTCCCTTAACTGAGTTTATTTCACTATTAATTTTTTTAAAAGTCATTTGTATTTGGTGTAAAATTCCTCTTATTGAAAATAAAATTTAAGATTAGAATGTGCCATTGAAATTTGTACAGTGCTAAAAAAAAAATAATAGAAATATGTGAATATAAAGTTTATTCAATGGTATGGTCCAATTAAAATCTATAAAGTTTAAAAGTATAATCTATAATTGACATTTTTTTTTATCAATTTATTATTAATGAAAGTAGTTTTAAATTATAATTTATTTTTATATTACTTTTCATTTTCTTTATTTTAGTGAAGCAAGTAGAGTATGTCCAGCAGAGTAGCCCTATCAGTAATGATAAAAATGTGTGCATTGAAAGCAATGGTGTTACTTCTGCCCCAGCGACTTCAACTGTGCATGTTTCAACTCCTGAAGAATCTAGGGATCCTCTTTTTATTCCTGAAGAATCTCGGGATCCTCTTTTTATTCCTGAATCATCTGCTATTAATACTGAGTAAACTACTTACTTATATGTATTTTAATGAATTGATAATGATCTTAGACTGAATTATTCAATGAGACTTTCCATATCTGACTATAAGGCAGGGAGATGTCTAGATAAGTTTTTTTTTATTTATCTAAGTTGTGCTACTTTAACATTTATTTTGTAAAAAATATTTAGTTCCATGTATTATTTAAGAATTAAATTAAATTTAGTCTTTAAAAACTATCGGGATCAAAGATAACATTTTCACCTTGTTTATTTTTATTAAATTAAATAGTGCTGTTTAAATGTAATTTTTATTCCAATATTAATTTTTAATTTTTCTTTATCTCTAATATCTCTTTTTTTTTAACTTTTTCAAAATAAATTATAAAAGGAAACAAATGTTCAATTTTTTTATATTTTTAATATGACTATTTAATAATAATTCAATTGATTTTTCTATCATGTCAGGTCAATTATTATTATCTTTTTCAAACATAAATCAGGCAGAAGCCTGAAAGAATAAAAGCAGGATATTCTGGAGTAGAATATACAGAATAGTACCTACTTTCTCAGTGTCACTTGGTCTGTTACTGTTGCCATTAGTCCTGGACTCTGAACTGAAATAAATAAATTATTAGTATTGTTTGTTTAAGTTTATATTAAAATCTTCAATTTTTATAAGCTTTGATTTTTGCTTGCCTTGGGCTTTATTCAAATTAATTTGTATGTATTTTTTAATAATGGTGGCTGAGCAGTTTATGTTTTATAACTAAGAATTTTTGGAGTCCTGTAGTGTTAGACAGAGAACTACAACTCTCCTCAAGTTATACTTTATATTTCAAACTGATTGGAATATGAATATAAATTTTAAAAAATAACCATGTCTGTTATATGATACAGATTTTTTTTTTGTTTTAATTCTTCATGCTCAGCCTAAATTCAGAGTTGAATCCCTAGTTAGACCTCATATTTTCACCACCCTTGGGGTTTAAATTAAGGTTTATAAGTATAAAAATCATTATATTATTAAATGGATTGTATTTCTTCAACCAATTTTTTTAATCTTCAACTTTTAGTCTGTGTATTTTCATTGTATATTTATCTTGAAAAATAAAATTCGAAGTAAATCTCTTTGTGTGTTTGAAAACATGGAGGAAATTTTGAATAATGAAATACTAAACCATTGCATAGAATTTTCAGTTTTCTTTTATCAGTTCAAATAATTTTTAATGAATGAGATGCTATTAATGAGTATGAAATCGGGAAGACAATTTTAAAACGCGATGACAAATCTACAAAATTCTACTTATAGGTACATTAAAATTTAATTATAAAGCCATCAATTTTAGAATGTAGTTTTAATTTTTCTTTGTTTAGAATTCTACAATCATTAGTTAGGTCAATTTTTTGTATTCATATTAGTAATTATTAAAATTTGAACTCGTATATTGTTATCTTTTCTCTGTTTTATATTTTTATTGAAAATTAAGCTGAAAAAATACATAGCTATTTAAAAAAACTTATGTGGTTGTCCTTCATTACCAGAATTTTTGCATAGTGAAGATCATTGATGCATTTTTTTACGCTTTAAGAAAAACTTGAGTTTCTTTGATTGTTATAACAAATTACAATTACAGTTATTTAAAGTTATCAATAATTATTTACAATTATATTTTATTAGTTATTTAAACAAATAAATGAGTTATTTATAAGTATAAATAATGTATTTTTATAATTTATTATAGCAATTATAGTTACTAGTAGATTAAGTAAATAAATGAGATATTGATTAATTAATCAACAATTGTTTTGTTAAGATTTTAAAGCTTTTATGAATATTAATATTCTTGTGTGTAATTTATAAACTCTTATTTCTGTATTAACAGTTACTAATTTTGCTCTTTAGATTTCAATATGTCCTTGCTGCTCCTACTTCAATTGCTACAAAAGTTGGTGATGAAACATTAACATACTTAAATCAAGGCCAGCCTTATGAAATTAAATTAAAAAAACTTGGAGACTTATCAGAATACCGTGGGAAAATATTGAAAGTAAGTTTATAATCATTTATCCACTAAATGTATTTTATATTTTCTTTTTCTGGAAAATATGATGGCCTCTTAAAGAGATAGAGCCATCTTTACAATTAAGTATGGCATAAAAGTAATAAAATGCTACGTGAAAAAATAAAGGTTTTTCATTAGAAAAACAGGATTATTTTTATTAGCCTAAAATATTTCACTTTTAATTGGATGAGGTTTTCAGAAATTTAATTTATATAACTCAAACTGTTAACTGCCTTAAAATTTAAACTTCAATGAATTTTTTAAATATTTATAAAACTGATTACAACCCTATGAAATAATGATGCAGAGAAAATTTTTTTTATTAGTTTTTTCTTAGCTATACCAAATTGGCATTATATTATATATTTAATAGAGCATTGCTATTAAGTAGTTGATAACATTGATTAAATAAAAGAACCATATAT